>CATNWC010000172.1:0-25432 GCA_951230915.1 Antitrichia curtipendula | reverse complement strand
TGACCATATGTCTCCATAACAATCTGATTAACTGATCAAGAATGCAGGAGGAACACTTTGCATAGTCATATCTCATAGTACAGCTCGTTAACTACTCTCATTGATCTCTTACTGTACAGAACATTGTTTATTCAAACGCGAGGAAAACATAGCATGGTGATATCTCGTTCAAGAAGATTAAAAGCATTCCACTGCAAGTTCTTCTTTATGTCCAAATATGAGGAAGTCCCGCCTCACCTGTACCCATGCCCACCAAACAAACGAGAGCGTGTTAGTGAACATGCACGAGGTGTCGTCAGCGGGACTACAAGTTGTCATCCTAATCACATATTGAAACATAACATACACAAGCAAATGTGGCGTTCAGTTGCAAGTTGTTTCACGAAGAAACTCCCTCCAACCAAAACGTTCGCCAATAGTCTGCGCTCTCTTGATCCGCACGGTAACATCACCTGCGAAACCATGTCCGTATCCATGTACCGAAACGAACCCAAGACTGAGTGCATCGTAGAGCAGGTTTCTTGCACGCCAGCAGCAACTTCGTTCGATGCAGTCATGCACAGTACTGCGGCCAAGCTAACGTCACCAAGACCAGTGGGGTCGAGATGATCATTTCCCTACGTGTTCTGTGGCTTGCTGTCCTTACCAGCTGGCTCGTACCCGCTTCGAGGGTTACTTGTCCAGCCATAGTTCGGGTCTCAATCATGTCCCAATGGGCGCCCATACCCGTATCCGTAGCTTTGTATCGTATACGTAATTTGTACGTCTTTGCTCGGTTATGCTTTGTGTCTTTTGTCACTTAGTGTGACTTTGTCGCGTTGTTTGCGTACATCGAGCTTTGGGATTTATTTGCATTGTCCCTTAGGTAACTAATCAATACCTAGGTGCGAGAGAGAGGGAGGGAGAGAGAGAGAGAGAGTAAAAATAGTAATTTGGTAAGGTTTTATTTAATTTCAAAAATTGGTCAAGGACACATTTTGTCCTCAGGGTCATCATTACAAAAAATATGAGGCCTCAACAAGGCCGTGAGTGCTGATTTTCGGGACCCGCGGGTGATATTACGGAAAAAAAAAAAAAAAAAAAAATCTTTTTTTTTTTGAAAAAAAATAACTTTTTTTTTTTTTTTTTTTTTTTTTTCTCGAAAAAAAAAATTGAAAAGTGACGTCACGCTGATGTGGCGCTGACGTCAGCGCTGGCGTGGAACTTCGACCACGTCAGAATTTCAGTTTCTGAATTTTTTTTTTTGAAAAATAACTCTGTAGTATCACTACGGGGTCCAGGCTTAACGGCCTTCTGGAGGCCTCATATTTTTTGTAATGTTTGGGGTTAAAGGAGCTACAAGAGCTCGACAAGTTTTGGTCTTCGACATCTAGACAGGCTCTTCAACTCCTTAACTCCTTAACCCCAAAATGACCCTAGACTTTCTCGAGCTTCTAGGAATTTGCTCTAAATTGAACAAAAAAATCAACATTTTGATAAGTTATATCAATTCTTTTCGAATTGTAACCATACAAAATCAAATTAGACATGTTAGAGATCACATTAGAAAAGAAAACACAACAATATCTCTTATGGATTGAAAGATTATAATGTTTGAACATGAGGGTGTTAAAATTGTAAAAGTGATTTGAAATCTTTCAATCCTCTTTTTACATGTCAAATCTAAAAAGTTGGTCACCAAAAAAATATGAGGTTACAGGGCCTAACATGCATAACTCCAATCAATTTATGACTTCTCAAAATCTACTTTACATTTTTTTTAAATGAATTTCTAATGTGATTTTTTCTCAAAGATCTAGTGTATTTGAGGCTCATTCCCAAGAGCCCTCAACACTACAAAAAGTCAAGATTGCAATAGACACCCATGCCCAAAGTCTTGATTAGAAAAATCATAATCAATCATTTTCAAAATCAGATTTTTGAAGCTAAAACTAAACTTTACAAATAAAATTATATAAATATAAACTACTAAAAATAGTAATTTGGTAAGATTTTATTTAACTTCAAAAATTGGTCGAGGACACATTCTGTCCTCAAGGTCATTTTGGGGTTAATACTTTGACGTCCAAAATTTGGACAATGAACAAAGATGTTCTAAGGGTTGTTTATGATCACATAACTCCCCATTCATCTAAACCAATGCTTGACTCTTAAGAAGATAATTTTTTTGCATGATGAATTTGATGAAATTGAGGTGACTAATATATATTTACAAAGATATATTATATTATTAAGCAAAACTATGCAAAGATTCAAGAAAGGATTTTTGATGCTAAGGGGTTATCCCTAGAATGATTTCAAGATGCATATTGTTATGATGTTGGTGTTGTTTATGGTTGCAACAAGGGACATAGAAGTTGTAAGCTATGACTACTTGGGGGCTTGTGATGAGTGTGTTGGGAGACAATCCCTTTTTAGGGGGCATTATGGGGCCGTATTGCACCATTTCAAAATAAATCTTTATTTTTTCCAAATTAGAGTAGCCTTTTTTTGCCATAAATTTTTCATTTCTATCTAAATTGAGCATGAAGTTGACAAATTTGGATGAAAAAATACATGAATATAATTAAAAAGTGCTTATTGGTCCAAAATTGGTAAAGTGTAGAAATACAATGTTTCAACAAATTTATGTGATCACCATCTTGACACTTTCATGAAATTTTCCTAAAACTTTTTCAAAAAGTTAAAAGAAAGCCTTGTGTTGGTGGTGAAGCTAATTCTTGCCGACAATGGTCAAATACTGGTTAAAACCATTCGTGTTGAGGAGAAAGACTAGAGGGAGGTGAAGATTATGAATCATATGCCCAATGAAGGCATGGTATTTCATTCACATTTTAAATGTTTCAACCATGTTGATAAATGTAAATAGGTTCACCACTCAACTCAAGAGTGCTTTTTGTGAAGCTGAAAAATAATTAAAAGAAAGAAATAGTCCCATGGACTTGGATGCCCGGGGAGGTCACTCAGTGTATCTATAGTATACCACTTGTGGCTAAATGATCTTTTGACCTCCTATTTATTTTTTAATAAACTATAATTTTAGCCTAAAGTTTTGAGCATTTTTTAATCAAGACTATAAGCTTCTATTGCCAAAATCTCCAATCCAAATAATATATGAAATGATTTCTAGAGAAGGTTAAAAAATGAACTAAAATGACATGTTTTTCAACTCAAGTATTTATAGAGAACACATTTAGACAACCATTGCATCAATATTCAAGAAATATAAACTTTCAATAGAGACTCATTTTTGAGAATTTTTTTTGTATTTTTTAAACAATTTTTTCTTATTTAATATAGAAGTGTGAAAGTTATTTTCAGCTTTATAGTGTATCTTTTTACTTCAAAAATTTGTATCTAATTATAATTTACGTATAAAATCATCAATAATTCATAACGTAAACTTTCAAAGTAGGAAAATCTACCCATATTTTTTTCTTTTTCTTTTATTTAAATTTGAAAAAGTAAATAGAAGGTCCAAAATCCTCACTACACATGGGTTGTATAAATGCATAGAGTGAACTCCCCGAGCTTGGATGTCCTTTTAAGATCTTCACAAATCCAAATCTTGATAACATAGTGTGACTTGTATCTATTTCAAGTGATTATTGATGTGCTTCCAGTGATAATAATTTCAACTTGAAATTCCACTATCTAAATATATTGGTCGGGCTGATTTGGAAAGGGAATTGAAGATTGTTCTTACTTACAACAGTCAAACCCAAATACGCCACAAGAAAATTCATTTGCCAAATTTAATTGAATAACATTGATTAGTCTATTATTAGATCTCATCATATATATAGATCTAATAGATCAAGCTTTACAGTTTCATTATTTCATTTTTCTTCTTATTCACGTTTATAGTACATCTTCACAATTTGGAAATTTGGGCTACCTTAGGTCTTTGGCCTCTTATAACACAAGAGGGTCCTCCTTTAAAAATTCTAAATAACCACTTCTATAAATTAAAATGAAATGTTTCTTAGAGTCAGTTTTTCAAAAATTTGACTAAGGATCTTATTCATTACTATCAAATTTGTAAACCATTTAAATTCAATTTTTTAAATATGAACAACCTATTCAAAGAGGGGTAGCAACCAAAAAAACACTCTTGTGTGTTTAGGGATAAACATCAATATTACAAGATTAAAAAAAATAATTGTCATTAAAAATCAAAATCAAGTTTTAGTAGACTTGGATTACAAAAAGCTAGACTATTCACAAACAACATCAAGATCAATTAGAATCTAGAATGAGCCAAATGGTGAATCAACATAATGAAAACTCTAGATTTAGTCAAGCAAGATTTTTTTAACTCAATTTCAAATTGTATCTAAAAAGGCCAAACTAATTCAATCTGTTATCTTCATTAAGGTGGATACATCTAAAATTGCATCCTGTCTAAAAACACCACGATCAATTCATGTACATCTCCAAAATCAATGTGTACATATGTCAAAAAAACGATTTTAGTATATCTACCAAAAAAACATTGACCCTTCATAACTTTTGCATATGATATCCAAGTGTCATGTTCTTTGGTATGGTGGAACCTCTTTTCACTCACCAACAAAAAAATATGAAAATTTGACTAGTCTAATAATAATGACTAAGGTGAATGCAACCAAAACTCTCAATATAAGAAATTCAGCATAGTTGGAGGCACCATTTTCTAAAAAAATATATTTTTGAGGTAGTAGCAAGTGAAAATCATGAATTTTCCGGGAAAAAAAAAGAGTTTTCGGATATGACGTGCATTTTCAATGATTTTTTAAAGTTAAAGTTCCCTAGACCATTGGAAACCATCACAGAGGTGGATCTTAAAACAAATTCAAGACAAATCAATAGTTAATCAATCACCATTAAGCATGGGGATGGTTTAAGGACACTTTTGGGGGACACCTTAATGGAAGTCTACTGACATATTAATGGAAGTCTTCTTTGCATAATTGGGGATAGGGACAGTCAGTTTTGGGTGCTTTCACCTTAGGCACATTAGCAAAAAGTGGCGGTTTTAGGGTGTATTCACCCTCAGATACAGATTGGAAAAAGACCAGCATCAATTTGTAGGAGCCTAAGGGCCTCTTTACATGTATGGGTGGGTGAGAGGAGTCAAGAGGGTCGAAATATAGAAATCACTTTTATGCTCCTTCTACAGTGTCTAATACACTGATATTGCTGGAACTCTCTCTCCTACTTCCACGCTTACCGATCATCGGTGGCACTGTTCTTGTCTTTTAGTTGCTTTCTTTGTCCACCGGGCTCACATGTAAGCTGGCCCTAAGTGGAGGGAGAGCACATTCCTGTCCAGTACCTCACTCTTGGACCTTATCTCACTCTTGCGAGAAAGCATTGCCCAAGCAATTGAGATGTGCTCTAAGCTGACCTCAAATGCACACTCAGGTTGTTCACTGGGCGGAAGTTTGTACCGGATTGCATGCTCAGGTACGGTAAATGTGTGTCTCTACTCCGGCCAGGCCATTCCGAATCTCGGAACTAATTGAAATTGTGCTGGAAGCACACGCAACATTCACTACTTGCAATAGCATTGATTTGCAATTCTCTACTGTTTTTGTACACGTTTCTGCCCTAACACAAAACTAAATTTCAAAGCGGACAATCTTGTATCATCCAGTGAATGCCGGATCAATGACAAAGTCACTGGGACATCACGCAAAACCTGAAACCCATTTCTTATTCAAACCCTAGCTTGTTGTTCTTTGCATCAAATGTTTCAAAAATCAATTTCGTGAGGTGCTTCTGAGTGAAGGTGGTACTGTCATATGGTGCGACATGTAGCCCAAGCGGCGGTTCTGCTGAATCACTCAATCAATAAATTAGTGGAGGAGTCAGAGTTGGTGGATGATGGCGGGGAGTTAAAAAACAAGTTTTACCTATTTTCAAGGAGACCAGACATGCACCTGTGCCAAATCCCCCATCTTGAAAAAATCAGTCCTTGCTCAACCACGATCTCTGGATTGCCTGGAAAATTGCCGCAGCACTTGCGAAAGCACGAATTGATCCCTTAGAATCGACAGCGTTTGAGGAACCATGTACCCAAGGTGTAGATTTTCAAGTAGGAACTTTAGTTTCGGAGGGCGATGATCATGAGCAGCTCGGGTTCCAAAGTTTGACCAGCACAAAGTTCGAAAAGCACGAAATGATCCCTTAGAATTGAGGAACCATGTACCGAAGATGTAGATTACCAAGAGGGAACTTCAGTGTGAGAGGATGATGACCATGAGCAGCTTGGGTGCGGAAGTTAGGAAAGCACGAAGGTCGGAAAGCACGAAATGGTCCCAAGAACCGAGGGATCATGTACCCCAGGTGCAGATTTCCTGAAGGGAACTTCACTGTCAGAGGACCCAATAAATAGCATCGATACCTCAAGGTAAGGCTCATCTCTTACTCTTGAGAAAGCTGGTACTAGTTGATCGTTCTTTGAGAGCATTAATCCCGCGAATTGCAGTTTAGAGCTCTGTTTCTGTGCGATCCTTCTCTCAGAACTTGTACTACTTGCAGGTACGTGTAGCTGTAATTCCGATCAGCAAAGAGACATAACAGTTCTGGACTCGGTTTCTGGACGGATTGTAGGGGTTGTTGGACAACCGAGAGTCAATCTTAGCTTGATTAGTGTTTCCATTGTGAGTGGCGATTTTTGAAGTGATCGTGAATTCGACCAGTTGGTGTTTTCGTCCATGTGGAGTTAAATTTGCACCAAGTGGTGTTTTCCACCATCTGGTATTTTCCCCATCTGCTGTTATCTACCAGGTGGTGATTTCCACCATCTGGTATTTTCCACCATCTGCTGTTTTTCTACCATATGTTGTTTTCCATCATCTGCTGTTTTCTACCAAGTGGTACGGTGTTTTCCACCATCTCTGGTTTATCCGACCACATACGTCAAATTTCTATTCCGACATGATTTCGATCTGAAGACCAGGTGGTTTAGCTTGGCTAGTTGTGATTTCTCAAGTCGACTCCCGGGTCGACTTAGTTTTCATTTGACCTCTGAAGTGACTGGGGGCAACGCCGTCCTTCTCACCAGCTGCCGCGACTGTGGGAAATTCTGGACCAGCAGTGGCAAATCTAGGGAGTTTTGGATTCTGGGACCAAACTCATTATGTGAGAGCTAGGAAGCTGAATGCTTTTGGGGCCACCCAACGCCTTCGGGCGTTCTGTCACTACGAACAGTGTGTACTTGGTGAGAAGGACGACATTCGCCCATTCGTGTAGTGGTTGCGCGCTTGGCGATCGACAAACCAGGTAACGATAATTTGATTTCTGATACTGTAGATCGAAGAAGGAGAATTTTTCTAATTTTTCTAATTTTTGGATGTCCACACGATCAGTGCCGTTGTAGCAACT
The DNA here is from genome assembly GCA_951230915.1 of Antitrichia curtipendula. Taxonomy (NCBI): domain Eukaryota; kingdom Viridiplantae; phylum Streptophyta; class Bryopsida; order Hypnales; family Leucodontaceae; genus Antitrichia; species Antitrichia curtipendula. The sequence goes on along the minus strand of CATNWC010000172.1, from coordinate 18,061 downwards.
GCAAGAGCACTGTACGAAGAGGATACGATGGACCAAGTGAATGCAAACGAGGAGGAAGGCAACCCAAACGGCCGAGAAGCGGCCCAGCAACCTGGGCAGCAGCCTGGAGGCTTGGTGCCAAATGGAGCAGCAGCCGTTGCAGTCCCAGCCGTTGCTCACGTGGCGGTCGTCGTGGCGGGACTTGTTATGCACCCCCAGTTACAGTTCGACGTTGACGCTGCTCTTCTGCGTCCCCCCGCAACGCGAAGCAACCCAAACTTCAACATCCTTCCTATTATCCAGTGATTGGCCACACCGGTCACTGAAGATGGGGTTAGGGTTAAGGTGTTAAAGTGTAACTTATCATTGCCCGTGACAAACATCATTGTATGTTGCACAATTTCTACTTACTTTTCATATTTTGCTTATGCATTTACAATATATTCAACAGACTGTGTTTACCTAATTATGCGTAAGCCTTTATTTTACGCACTTATCTTGTTGTGGTTTTGATGTGCTTAATGATTCCGGTTTGTTATGGAGGGTTTCAATTCACCTTTCCGTGTTTCTTGAAATTTAGGGTGTCAGTATTCTTTGAATATGGGCAGATGGACGTTTCTGGTTTATAATGGGTTCATGTTAATTTGCATGTTAGTATTGTGTGAGGCATAGTGCTCATTCTGAATTAATTCAGACTGTATTTAATTTTTATTTCAGTACCCCTCCCTCCAACCATACTTATATTTTCCAGACCAACCTGTTTAGGCAACAACATGGGTTAATGGCTTATATATTTTGTATCCGTATATTCTTGTATGTATTTATATCTGTATCCATACTGTATTGTATCTCATATCATATCTCAAAATATTTCCGTATTAGTATCAATACCAATATTCGTATCCGTATTCATATTTCATATTTTCAAGATCAACGGTGTCGGAAGGGGGAGGGGAATTGTTAATTTTAAATCAACGGCTCTCATTTATTTACAATGAAGGTGGGTGGGCATAGTTGTCACATTGTACAAGTTACTATTCATTTTATGTCTTGTAGGACGAGTTACTATTCATCAAATGTACTGGAGAAGTACATTTGATGAATAGTAACTTGTCCTACAGGACATAAAATGAATAGTAACTTGTACAATGTGACAACTATGTGGGTGGGTTGTTAATTGAAACTAGGTGCGTTGCATCTTTTCACTAGGTAATCATGATCTAGATTTCAGAAGGATTTTTTTTCAACCAGATTTGTCAAATTGAAAGTTGAGTTTTAGATTTCCTCTTACTTTAATCAACAAATTATGCCTGGTTTAATCATGTAAGGAACCAAGAGCCACACATTGACATAACAAACAACTAATTTTCCTACATATTGCATATTTTCATTCAATTTTGGTGTACAACTTTGTTAACACAAACATGTTCATGACTAAGTTTCACTAAGATCCACCCCAAAACTATCGTTTCTAAAACAAAGAGTAAATATTTTTTTAAATTGTTGCTATTGCATAATCAACGTGGGATATCAAGATTTTGCATTGAACTTATATGAGAGTGGATGGAAATGTTTTTGGAAACTTTGATAAAGTACATTATAAGATACGAGTATTCAAAGTAAAAAAGGAATAGATATGTTTTGCATCTTGCATTACTAGGTCTTTAGACTTTGAATTTTCTTAACTTAAAAATTTTGCTATTTTATTTTGAAGTTTCAATTTGTAAGAAGAAAAAATGAATTCAAATTGTAGAGAGAAAAAATTCAAATATAAGAAATTGATTTTCATAATTCGTTCATAATGAAGTACATACAAGATGGAAAGGAAATTAAATTGGAAATACTTCTAAAATGAAATTGAATTTTATCAATCCTAATAGTGAGATTGTTATAGCAAGTGACCTACACATTGTGGACCCTTTTGTTATAAATGAATTCTGAAAATTAAGTTCAAAAACAAATCCTTGATGTTATTTTTTATAATGATGTCTTCACTGCCTATAAAACAAGACTCTTCATTACCTTTACAATACTAATCCAAATAGAACTAGGATTGAGCTCCTCTCTACTCTATTGGTGATGCCCATTGCGGATTGGAGATTTTGGGGTCTCATTTCTAGCTTGGGAGGCCTTGACAATATAGATTTTCATACAAATATTGGAGCTCAAAAAATCATTAGATTTTTATTAGAAATCAGTTTTTCACTATTTTTCTCTTGGCTATTCATTTATAAATCTACATAAAATCTACAAATTTTTATGAAATACTGAACGTCAATTTGGGAAATGAATTTACAACCATAGAATGTTGATTTTGCAAATTTAGAATGACTCAATAAAAACATTCAAACCATTATAAACAATATAAATTTGTGGAGAGATTTTAGATTTTTTGAGCAAAAAGAAAGAAATCCAATGACTTTAAGTAGTTAGCGTATGTGAGGAGTATTCATTTAGGGTTCCATGTTGGACTCCAAAAAGTTAGTTTGAGTGACACCTAGACTATGTAATTTGTAATAATCATTATATTACTAAATAATCCAAATAGAATTCATCCTTCAAGAACGTAGCGGACATTTATTGTCAATGGATGATAAAAAATCTGTTGTGTAAGATAGAAGTGCAAATGTTCATCCTTAAAATTTTGTGTAGAAAGGAAGGTCTTGCTTAGTATTTTGACCTCCAATGAGTGCACTTGTGTTTTTTTAAGCAAATGATTCACAAAATACCCGAAAAAGATGATTTTTATTGTGACTAACCCATCCTTTAAGGTTAATCAAAACTTTGTATGTAGACATATTGAACACACTCTTTAAAGGAAAAAAAATTTGAAAAAAAGAAGATTTTGCACTAATTTCTGTTACCTGGATTCCAGCAATTTTTTTGCTTAGGAGAGTATAACTTTTCTCCCGCATACCAATAGAAATAAAAACTGTGCTCCCTAAAGCCAACACATTCTTCCAAATTATTTCCGTATTTTAAAATTTAAAAGACAAAGGGCTATTTTTTATCAAAAAAAAGACTCAGAAGTACAATTTCTTTTGCAAAATGCAAAATTCTTTAAAAAGTTTATTTTTTTTCTTACATATCTAATGTACGATCTTGCATTAAACTAATTCAATAGTATGTGGAAGAATTTTCAAATTTTTTGACCATATAGATTATATAAGTGTTTAAAGTGAACAGGAATATTTTGTTGCCCCTTGCATGTTTAGATTATAAAACTTTGAATCCTCTAAACTTAATTTTTTTTTAAATATATCTTTTTTATTTAAAAAAAAAACTATGTTGAAAAATTGAATTGAGGTTTTGGGGAAAAAGAATTTAATTAAGAAAACTCAATTTTGATACCTTTAAATATTGTTAAGTATATATATATATATATATATATATATATATATATATATGATATAGAAGAAAAAACTAAATTGTTAATAGCTTTAAGATGGAATTGAAACATTCTAATTCCAACAACAAGGTTGTTTTAAATGATAAATTATAAATTATAGAAATTGATTTTAAAAATGAATGCTATAAGTTTTTTTTTTTTTTTAAATGACCTGATTGCCTATAAAACAAGACTCTCTGTAATTTTTTGATCACTACTCCATGTTTTCAATGCATCAAAATTTCAACATTTTATTTTGATTTTTTATGATTTTTATGTACTGCATGGCAAGCTCAATTTTAACGGCTTTTGTTCTCAGACATCAATTGAAATATACATTATATTCTTCAAAAGCTAATATGCTTTTCTATCTTCAAAAGAAGTTTCAATAAATCATTCCAAAAATTGAGATCATAGGAACTTGTCCAAACCTTCAAGTGTCCCATAAAGACACTGTCTTGGTCTTTTGGGGGTTAAAATAATTTGAATAAAATATAAGAAAACTAAACATCATAAAAACTTGCTCTTAATCAAAAGCACTTTTCAAGACTTTTTACTTGGGGTAAATGGTATATCCACATCATTGGATTAATCTTAAATAATATTAGCTAGAGTAAACTGGACATTTATCACACATCTAAGAATCAAACAACAATTGTTGCCAATTACTGCACACTAACCGCACAATTCAACTACCAATTCAATTGTGATGAAAACAAAATTTTGCATCACCTCCCAGTGGCTGCACACAGTGCGGTGAAGGGTTGCAAATTTTTTTTAAGCAAATTGAAATTGAAATAAAATTTGTAGGAAAAATCTTTTTGCATACTATTTTTTAAAGGCGAATCTTAACATGACATTTAATAAGCACACCAAATTTCAAAACATTCAAGTCTCTATAATTATGTGGAGAAGGATTTAAATTTTGTTTTGCAATAATTGGTAAGTTTACTATTTTACTCCTTCCATTTTGAAATAAGTGTCATATTTGAACCTCATGTTTTTATTAAGGCTGTTTTGAGTAGGTCGTATGAAGCCTTTTTACTTTTTAGGTTGCAATTAACACATGAAGTGTCCTTAATTGATTTTAGAGAAATTAAATTTGAACCCTTTTTGAATGTATGCCTTTTATAACATGATCAATGAAATTGACATAAAATGTTTTCAGCAAAATTGAAAATACTTAATCAAGATGCATGGAGTATATGATTTTTGTAGCAATTATGGGTGGTTGCAAGAAAGACCAAATAATTTGGGTAGCATTTTGTACAATCACTTATGATCTTTTGGGGAGTACTTTAAAATTTAAAAAATAATTTAAAAAAATATGTTCAATGTATAAACCTTTAAAAAAAGGTACCTTAGGAAGGGAAAGCATATAATTTTTTTTCTAATTAGTAGAACTAGAAAAGTGCAAAATCTCAAGAAAATAGGTACTTTGACGTTTTAATTTGTGAAAAATAAGGATTTAAAAGAAACCCTAAAATTTGCCCATTTGGAAGAATTTTATGATGAAGAGATTTCACCCAAAGAATGATCTCAAAACCATCTTTAATGTTCAGAAGTGCGTGTACAAAGGAGTCCTTTTAGCATGCATGTGGAGGACATAAAATAATTCTTTTCAAAATTTCTTTTGGTAGGCATGTGCCCATCTAGTGTAGAAATAGCCCACCAAAATTTCAAATCTACATCATTATTTTTGGATACCCCACTGTACTAAAACCCTGTAAAGGATGACAAATTAGCTAAATTGAAATTTAATTATAAGATTTTTTTTTCAATTTAAAAAAAAAAGGAATCTCAACACTTCTAAATGAGCCATCTTCGATAAAAATTCCAAGTATATTGACTTCATTTTCCCAAAGTCAATGACAACTCTGTTACGTCAATTGTGATGCAAAATAGGACTGGTCTTTCTTGCAATCATCCTCATATTAAAATTTTGGATATCTATAGTATAATAGTTGTCAGTAATATTATATCACTTCTTGGCTTCAGTTTCTTAAAGTTTGATTTTGGAAATCAGATTGATTTTTCTACTTCCCACATTGAATTCAATAAACTCAATGAGGCATTGAGCTCAAGCTCCCCCTACTATGACTCAATAATGCTTGGGAATAGTACCTAGGACGTTCCAATGTTATCAACCAAAGAGTAAATTACATCCTTATCTTTTGGAACGATGGTATTCAACAAGGGTTAATCAAGTAGGGTCAATATCCCCTATGGTCGTTTAAATTTTGACCCTACTAATTGATGAAAAATTTGAAGCTTATGCAAAAACTCATGCACTGTAATTCAAGGCCGACAGGTTGTGACACCTCATTCCACAAAAAGTGAGATGGATGAAGGCAAGAAAGCATACAATCATGACAATCAATATTGTGTCTTCTCTTTATCCTTTGAATTTGTCAGACTAATTCCATTAATTTTAGTTTTCATTTCATTTGCTACTAAACATCATGATATGAAAATTTTCCCAAATTGTGTTTAGAATTGCTCATTTGGAAAAAGAAAAAAGTTTATATTTTAGATGCAAATACCTTATTGGAATACCGGTACCTAATTGGAGGGCCTCCATCAAATGAATTTTTGTATGCGTCATCAATGCCCCCAAACCTTCAAGTGTCAGTCATTTGAAATGGCCAGGACAAACCCATGATCACATCTATAGTATTGCAACCAGCCAAATGCGTGGACCGTTTTGCTCGGACGAGTGCTCGGACCATGTTTTATCCCTAAAGATAACGTAAGAACTATTTATTTGTCATACATGATAAAATTTGCAAATTTTGAGTTCATGTTTGCAATCAAAAGCCCCAAATTAGCTAGGTGAGGTATAGAAAATAATTAACAAGCACAAAATAAGGGGTCTTTTTTTCTACATTCACCCTACACTTGTTGCACTACTATTGACGCGACCGACCCACACCTGATTTAACCCCTAAAGGACCACCATGCGATTTTGGGCAGTATAAAAAATTTGGGCAGGTACTTGTGACTGGAGATTTTCATATTTTTGGCTGAAATTTTAATAGAAGGTGGGCGTGAGGAGTACCTTTCATATGCACTAAATTTCATGACATTTGGAAATAGGAGTCAAAAGTTATGGCCAAATATGTTACTTTTTTTAAAAACCGGGCAATCCTAATAGATCGTAAAAATCACTTTTTTCAAAAATAAAAATTTGAAATTGGTTTTCTAGAGTTATATATACGTGGAAAGCTTTGAATCATTCCATTTCGACCAATGAATCAAAAGTTATGAGGATTTTTAGTTTGCGGGTAGTTATAGATTCTCTACTCTGAAATAAACTTTGAAGTTGTTTATTTAACTCAATTTTTAATATTTTTTGAAAAATAAATTCATAGGATGTAGGTTGTTTATTACAACATTACAACCATTGGGATTTACATTTTTCAATTCCATAATTAAATTCTTAACAATTTAGTATTTTGGATCATTCTCTACTTCTTTCTACTTACTATTTTTTTTGTATATGTTGTACAATATCAAATGATTTGAAAAATTTTAAGCATGTAGAAAACTTGTTTAGAAAAAAGAATTCAAAGATACACCACCATTTTGGACATTTTTTCATACAAATGTGACCTTGTGAAGTGCAGCTACCCTGTTTTTTACAGGGACAAAAAAAAGATTTTTGCCAATTCAAATGCTAATATCTTCCAATCCGCATGGTGAAAAATTCTGAATTTTTTTCGACATCTTCTAAAACTAGTTTACTATAAGATCCTACGGTTACATGTGACAAAAAAAGAATTTTAAAAATTTGATACTTGTACTAAAAATGGCAGTTTTGGAGTGTTTTTGGTGAAAACATAGTCATAGAACTTTAGGGGTTAACTTGACCTGGCCTCCCTTGAGAGCTGACCGGGGTAAATTAGCCCCCTTGCTTGTCTTGCCAAAGTCCATCCAGGGGTGCATATAAAAAAAATCTCCTATTTTATGCCATGTAAAATCTATTTTCTACAGCCCCACTAGCTAATTTGGGGTCTCTGATAGCAAATATGAATTCAGAATTTTCAAAAGAATTTCATGCATGAAAAATAAAAAAATTCAGGATTTCCTAGGGGGATGAGCGAGGGGGTCAGTTCACCCCGGCCATTGAGCTGGGGTCCAGCTCAGATGGTCTTCGGTTCCCACGTACAGACAATTTGCAGTCCGAGCCCACCGTGAACACCGCGTTCGCAGTCCGAGCCCACCGAGTCCGAAAAGCCACAAAAGCACACATGGTATAGGAGGAGGCTCGAAAACAGTTTGGGCATTAAGAACCGCCCCTACATAAGTGTCCAAAACAGTGCACATGGGATGTAGAAATAGAAACTACTTCATGCGGTGAGAAACTGCCAACTGGTGTGTGTGATTTTAGGCTATTGAACAGGTGACATGGTTCATCATCATGTGTGATTTTACTCATAATAAAGACCTGAATTTGGTGAGTTCTGCAGAAAGACTTTGAAATGTCAAAAAATAGCAAGAAAAATTGCAAAAACACATCTGAGGCTGAACCTCCTTCTACTAAAATGCTTCTCAGTCACTTACAACTTCTTAGATTGATGTGAAAATTTAACCACACAAACTAGACTAGTATGCGCAACTTTTCTAAAATTTTTATTATTAGAAATGGACATTGTATGAAGAAGAAACAAGCCGTCGAATTTCACTGTAATCCAAAAATGTCGAGATTTTAAACTTCGAATTGCTCCCAAATATTCAAAACATTTTGGATTGACATGAAAATCTTACTACAACAACTAGACTTCAAGAGAAACATAATTCAACATTTTTTATTGAAAAATAACATTGGATGAAGAAGATACAAGCCCCCGAAGTTTCAGCCATCAAATGCAATTTTCTGGATTCAAATTGAACCTGTGAGCTTTGATTGGCTTCAAAAAAATCAATACATCTTATATTGATATGAAAATTTTACCACACAAACTAGAAGAGAGAATGCAAATTTTTCAATAATTTTTATTGAATTTGGACATCATATGCAAAAGTTACAGCACTCTGAATTGAATTTGAAACTATGTGAAGAAACCCTGTGGTGTTTAGCGGTTGCAATAAATTTTGATTTACAATAGCAAGTGAATTGAATGGAAGCGTACAGTGGATCATTCTTAAAATCATTGTTTCCATTTAAAGGTATGGTTAGGATCATTCTTAAGCTCACTAGCTCCATTCAATGGCATGTTTTGATTGATTACAGTTGCACCTATGAGTATTAATAGGGACCTATGCATCTCTGACTTTGAAAAATCATATCTTATTCATTTCAAGTCAGAAAATTAAACTTAAAATTTCCAGTGTTGTATTCCTCATTTCTCTTTTTTCCACAAAAGTGTAAAAAAACTTTGGGTCCACCCATTTTTGTACAGAAGTCTTTTTTTGCTTAGATGAGCGCTTTCTGAGCCTTCTACCTTATATGCGATCGTTCTAGTCAGTCCGGTCACGGGGCCAAGGTGTATTGACCCCCTCATTGCCCCACAGGGATAAACACTGGAATTTTTTAATTTGCAACATACAATAACATTTTGAAATTCAGAATTCACATTTGCAATCAGAGGTCCCAAAGTAGGTGGGAGAGGTGAAAAATTATCAATAAACACAGCACAAAATAGAGGGCAATTTTTTGAAATTATTCTTGGTTAGAGCAATGAGGGGGTCAATTCACCATGGCCTTCACAATTGGGTGGACCACCATCGTGGAGTTTACCTCATTTCCTATCCACTGATGAATCTGGTGATACCCATTGTATTGCTGATGTTGTTCACAGTACATGCATAATTATCCAGACTATGGATGAGACTTCAATTATTCATCCAAATGTATGATCTTTCATCCACATGTGGTCCTATCATCCACTTTTGAATGGAAAGGAACTGGTGAGTTTTGGCAAATTCCATCCAATTGATACCGTTTCTCACTGGAGAATATTTAGTATACAATTTTTTCTCCCATAATTGCAACTCAACAAAAAAACCCACCACAAACCGAATCCTTGTCGCATTGGACATTAACTATTTAAAGCCTACGTCACAGTAGCAACACCTAATTGTAACACCTTCCATTTTACGTCATGTGAAAATATGGCCTTGAATGAATACATCCATGACTCAAAAGAACTTGCAAGTTTTCAAAAGTAATGTTAGCATGAAGCTCAGGTGAAGAGTTTTTTAGAAGTAATCAATGAAAGTGGAGACATTCATGCTTCAGGGGTGTTCATTCGAGTTGAGTCTAGTGTTATGTATGGACTAAGCATCCTCTCTTTTCAGCTTAAATTTTTAATAAAGTGTTATCAAGAGCTTGATAAAATTACGAAACCAATCATGACCATGGGTCCAAGCATCATAAGTCAAGGTGCGATTGCATAACAATTGCTGAGCAACGGTACTCTAATGATGGTAAATAGTGTTACCTATACTAATTGATTTTAAAAAGCCATAACTTTTTACTCTTGATGAAATTTTTTATCAACTATGGATTCAGAATTTTCTCACTTAGAATGATACTAGGAATTACGCACTTTGTAAAAATATTTATGAAGAATAAAAACTTATAGCATTTTTAAAACAATTAGTATGGGTAACACTAAATACCATTATTAGTGTAGTGGGTCTTGTTTTGTTCCGTTGAATTTAGGGTTGCCCCAACGTTTTCATTAGATGAGTGTAGAATAGCTACTGTAGAAGGATTCAGTCACTCAGCCAATGGGAAGTAAATGGAAGTCACAGCGGAATACCTTCTAGCAAGGGGAAGACCCAGAGCGTGTCAATCATGAAACGTTAAGCTTAAGTTGGACGTGTTAAATTCAAAGTGCTCACTCTACTTATCGATTATACATGTAAATAGAAAAGTTTTTACAGGTGTCAAATTTTAAAGTTTAGTGGGGAATTTTGAGACTCACCGGGAATTAACACCGGGAACGCGATATGAACTCCCTGTGTCGGTATCCATCCCCAGTAGGAAATGAAATGATCCAGCAGCAAGTCGATCAGAACGTTGGGGCCGAGTCAGATGTTGAATCGGGAACCTCCTGCATGCATGCATGCTACGTACTCTCTGGTAGAGACATCGATCCCTAGGTTGGACAGTCACCGAGGAGTTTTGGATTTTAAGCGCACTGGCGGTTGGCGTGGAGACATCCCTAGTTCGGACGTGTAGGAGTTTGATCACGAGTTTTGGATTCTAGCCGAGGCGAGAGTCTGAGATTTTTTGAGGTTGTGTAGCTTTGCAAGAGCTTTGTGGATATATAATTTTTGTTTCAATCGGATGTCGGATGAAAAAGTTATGGCACAATGAGCAAGAAATGGAGATTGGCGGGCAGCCCAAAAAAAATTACAAAAAGTCAAAATAATTTTTTTTGAGTTTTTTTACTAAAAGATTATGTTTTTACCTATATGTGAAGCTTTGATTCATTCTATTTGGACTAGGGGTGAGAAAGTTATGGACAATCTTAGTTTTTTGGGCAATTTAAGCATCTTCTTGAAAAAAAACTTTTTGTTCAACTTTGAATGCTAATATCTTCCAATCCGTATGGTGAAATTTGATGAAATTTTTACTACGTGACCTCAGACAAGATCAGTACAAGATCCTATGGTTAAATTAAAAATAAATAAAAAATTGGTTTCCTTAAATGAATACAATAGAAGTGGTAGTTTTCAATGGTTTTTGGCAAAAAAAACACCCTCGAGGCTTTAGAAGTTAACCCTTACTCAACAGGCTCATAACCGTGAAAATCATTTGTTTTGTCAATGTGTGAATTGCTAGATTAAAATATTGCAAAAGCACTCCATTAGATGTTTTTTGGGGGGTCTGGAGGGCCGTTTCGGGCATTTTCTTGGCGCTGTTCCCCCGGCAGTAAAAGAATGGCCGCTATTAGAATTTATTTTTTGAAAAAAAAAAAAAAAAAAAAAAAAAATCTTAAAATTTTGAAATGAAAATATAAGATGAATATAAAAAATTATTTTTGTTTTGAAAAAATAATAATAATTTTATATGACGTGGCAGTCCCTCTGCCACGTCACGCAGCTACTGCAGACAGTTCCAGAGTCTTGGAACCCTGGGGAACTCGCAGCCCTCTACAAGGGCTGAAAAATATGTAATGATTGAAAGACAAACTACTGTAGATGATCTTCCCATTTCACACAAAAGTGGGGAGATGAATAGTTGCACTTCTGTTCTACACAAAGAGATTCTTTGTCATTCATTGGCTAGAAAACGTCACTTCTGTCCTACACGAAGAGATTCTTTGTCATTCATTGGCCAGAAAATGTCTTTGGTGACGTTATGGGTTAATTGTCTCCATCTCTGCAGTTCCGCATGTCCAGGCTAGGTACTCCGTCGGACAAGCAACTAAAGGCTCTAAAAAGATTAACTAGCTTGTTACTTTCAATAAATAAATAGCATACTATACCCTCTCATACAGCTACCGTCTCTAGGAAGATATTATCCTTCCCTAGATACTTGGGAGGAGATTATTTGTAAATTCCAGAATTGTGATTGGTTGAAGTTGAAATATGATATGATATTGACCACTTGAGATGTGTTCTTGTCAAGGATGCAAATAGGGACCCTTGCTTCATTGGTAAACAATGTTATCTTGAGGCGTACAACTCCAAGGATAACAAAACAAAGACAAATGAAGGCTAGAGTCTTGACCAATTCTTTAGTGAAAGACAATCATTACAAGAGAGTAGTAACATAACTAGGGGTGGTAGGACGTACGTATGTCCGGGTGTCCCACTGGACGTCTAGCGGACGTAGACCCTGACCCTGGGACGTCATTTGACATACCAAATTTTGAAGTTCCCCCGTCCAGTGGACGGGTGGACAAGCGGACGGGCCGACGGGGACAGACGGGTTGTCGAGCGGTTGAGTAGACAGGGGTTGGACGGACGAGGGTCGGTGACCATTGTGTCTGTTGCATCATCTGCGGACATTGCGTCCAAACGTCCAGACGTCTAGTTTTTGGACGTGATTTGCCCCAGGACGTTCAAATTCGTCAACTCTAAACATAACATTGGTAACCACTACAAGGGCCAACTTACATGTGAGCCTAGTGAACAAAGAAAGCAACTAAAAGACAAGAATAGTGCCACCAATGATCGATAAGCGTGGAAGTAGGAGAGAGAGTTCTACCAATATCAATGTATTAGACACTGTAGAAGGAGCATGAAAGTGCTTTCTACTCCCTCCGTCCCAAAATGATCTTCCTATTACACAAGATGTTATAGATTAAGCTCAAAAAGAACTATTTTTTCAAAAAAAATTGACTTATGAATAGAGTTTGATGTCCTCCTATTGTTCTGAAATTTTGAGTTTTAAATTAGTTTTCAAAGTGTGGTTTCAAAGTGCTTGAAAATTGAATTTTTGAGGCATTTTTGAAGAGCACCGGTGGCCACTCACTTGATGCATGGGATTGGTTAGCATGCCCATGCTTTTGGACTATGTACAAGTGTCACTAGCTCCCTTTCTCCTCCAACAAGAAGATCATTTTGGGACACTAAATAAAGGTCAACAGGAAGGTCATTTTGGGACGGAGGGAGTATATTTCAACAATGTTACAACAGTGCCTCCCACCTACCAATAGATGTAAGGAGGCCCTAAACCTCTCCCTACATGCCTGCAGATAATCATTGGCTCCTTAGAGGAAGTCAGGAAGTTCAGACACTGGTGCCATTGGCTGAGTAGAAAGTTGCAACTGTCAACAAACAGTAGTTGTCATTCAGTAGTGTCATTCGTTCATTGGTTGAGTGGAAAGTTGGAAGAGAATCACTACACATGCGGCTGCGGGGGAAGCTGGCTTCCGGAGATGAAATCTGTTCTCAGCGGGGTCCCAACCAGGTGCCAAGCAGCTACTTGAAGGGGAAAACTGAGCATGAACAGTGTGCGTGAGCTGAGTGAACAGTATTGGCTTCCGGTGCGGCTGCTGCCAGTAGTGGCTCCCACTTTCTGTGGAACGTCTAGGCGTACTGGCATGCGTCGGAAACGTTCTTTGACGTACTAGGTTACGAGTGGTCTTTGTCTTTTCTTTTGAAGGGCTGAAAATAAATACCATCGATATCTCATGATTTCAACCATTGTTTCCACTCTTGAGTGACGACTAGGGAGATTGATCTTTGCCTCTTTGGGAGCATTATTCCTACGAACTGCGCTTCAGAGCTCGCTTTAGTTTCTATGCGTTTTGCTTCTGTCATTGAGTGTTTCAGGCTATATATGCTGAAGAACTGGTCTTACTTTTGCAGGCACGTACGTGTAGCAGTAATTCCATTCCACGAAGACGCATCATAGCTCAGGACCCGGTTTCTACACGGATTGTAGGATGTCCTGGACAACTGTGACTCGCAGTTGCTTAATCTGTATCTCTCACTGTCAGTGACGATTGTGGAAGTATTATTGATTGGTTTTCGACTTCTGATATCTCGACGATTTCGATTTGATGCATGGTGCCTAAAACTTGTTGCGATTTCTCTCGCCGACTTAGTTTTCAATGATTTCTGAAGTGACTAATTAAACGTAACTACGTTCAGTGGGAGCAAAGACGTCCCTTCTAGCTGCCGCGAGTTGGTAAATTTTGGATTATGTGATTTAGCAGTGACAAGTGCCGGGAGTTTTGAATTGGATTGTAATGATCAAACTCTTTGTCTGAGCAAGCTCATCAATGCTTTCGGGGTCACCCAGCGACTTTTGACGTTCTGCCACTACGAACTTTTGACTTGGTGATCGAGAAGTGACGCCATTCTTGCAGTGGTTGCTTAGCTTATTAGCGATCGATAACCCGGGTCATTGACCGATATTTTAGTTTCTGATAGAAGAAGGAGAGTTCTTCTAATTTTTTTAATTTTTGGAAGTGAATTCAATCGGTGTCGTTGTACAAAGAGGATTCGATGGCCCAAGTGAATGCAAACGGGGAGGAAGGCAACCCAAACGGCCGAGAAGCGGCCCAGCAACCTGGGCAGCAGCCTGGAGGCTTGGTGCCAAATGGAGCAGCAGCCGTTGCAGTCCCAGCCATTGCTCACGTGGTGGTCGTCGTGGTAAACCCCGTCGTCGCCAATCTGGCGGTGGCGGGCGCGCTTGCTCCTCCGGGTCTTGTTGTGCACCCCCAGTTCCAGTTTGACGCTGAAGCTGCTCTTCTGGGTCCCCCCGCAACGCAAAGCGACAGAAACTTCGACATCTTCCTGTTATCCAATGATTGGCCAAACTTGGCCTTGGAAGCAGTGAATTCGTCATCTGGTTTTGGGTCAAGAAGAAGTGTAACTTACACTCACAGACACTGACTTACCCCTTGGGGTGAGCTTACATGTATCGGTGGGTAGGAGCAGTCAGCAATGCCGAAATAGAGATAGCACTTTTATGCTCCTTCTACAGTGTTTTCTACACCGATATCGGTGGAACTGCCTCTCCTCCTTCCACGCTTACTGTTCATCGGTGGCACTGTTCTTGTCTTCTAGTTGCTTTTCTTGCCCACCGGGCTCACATGTAAGCTAGCCCTTAATCTAAGTGCCTAGAGATGCTACATGTCAAATGATTTGCGTAGAGATATGTGTGATAGAAGCTATGATAGTGTGGCAAGTTTGTAGGTTACTCTAAAATGCCAACCAGTCGTTGAAGAGGGGGTGAAGATTAAGGGGGGTAAAGTGTAACTTTAATGTTGCCCCTAGCAAACATCATTGTGTATTTGCACTATTTCTATTTTAAAATGTCCTTAACAACAATTAGCAAGCCTTCTTGCAAGAGAACAATCTCTTGAAGACTAGTGGTTGATTTTCTTAATTAGTATATATTTTTATTTTGAAAATATACGTAAGATATACTTATGTGAAGACATGCATTTATAAAACTAAGCCTTCATTTACATACATCTCTATTATTAACTTCTGGTTTCACTTGTTCTTTTGAGTGGGTATCACCTTCTTGATATTTTGGGGTGTCTATGTTTTTTGTGTATGGCCAGAATCAACAGATTGATTTTTTTGGTTTCTTGATGGGTTTGTGTTTACATATTATAGTAATAAGTTGGGTTCCACAAGGATTTCATTATTATTTCCTAAAGGACTAAGGAACCAACTTTGATTTTTTTGTGGACTAAGACAAGCTTTATTGACTTTATAATTTGAATTTTGCATAAATTTTATAGGATGAATATTGATCATTATGTGAAGCTTTATTTCACATCATTCTAATAAATATTGCAAAAGTTATGTGGTTTTTGAATTTGATAGTTGGATTTGAGGGTTCTTGTGCCAAACTGGAATTGGAATTGTCAAAATTCTTGGATCCACATGACTATTAATTTGAGTAATTGAGTTAGAAATAGATCCCTAATTGGAACTAGAAGCTAAAGATGATTTTTAATTGCTAAGAAATTCTCAATGGCAAGCTTCCCTAGAATCGAACTTATTATACTTACTATAGGATAATTTTCAATTAGTTATTATTTTATTTCAACATATGGCGCCGCTCCCAAGGAAGTATACATTTAGGGAACATGAGAATAGATTTAATTAAAATGTATATTCAACCTAATTTTCAAAAAGATTGTATTTTAGAGAGACAAATTTGATGCAATATTAACATTATTGAAATTTTCTATTGGAAAGAAATAAGGACATATTATCTTATTATGAAAGGCTTCTGGCCAAGAACTCTATGAGAATAATATTAATTAGGAAAGTGTTTAAATCCTATGAATGATCAAATATTTGGAAGATGAAAGGATACACTTTATTGTGTGAAAGGAATGGCCTATTTTGTGAAATATCAAACAAAGAACAAGTCATATTTGATTTAAATCAAAATTTACATAATGAAAGTGAATTATCTGAATTATAAAAGAAAAAAATATTAGAAGAAGAAAGCCTCAAACTTATGAATAAGAAACAAGTAGAATATGGATGACAAATAGAATAATAACCAATTTAGAATTATCCTATAGTATAGTAAGTTTGATCCTAGGGAGGCTTATCAATGAGAATTTTTTAGCAATAGAAAAATGATCTTTAGCTTCTAGTTTCAATTAGGGATCTATTTCCAACTCAATTGCTCAACACTCAAAATACACATAATTCATTTTGAACAGCACCAATCCAATTGACAGTCATGTAGATCCAACAATTTTGACAATTCTAATTCCAATTTAGCATACATACTTACACAACAAGCACCCATAGATCTAATACAAACTCCTCAATTACAAACACAAACAAATAGGCAACCAAATTCTATTAATCATAAATTTTCAAACAATAAAAACAACAAACAGCTTGGGTTGGACTCCACACTCTCCTTGACGTGGGTGAAAAATAAAATGAGACCGCCCAAACCTAATAGGAGCTAGGCAAATAGTTGCCAAACCAACTTCCAACTTGTCCTTTTAATTCCCAACTAGAATCTATTGGACCAACCAATTGGAATTCACACATTCTAATGCCTATTTGGATTCACTATGTCTTTTCTCAATTTTTAGCACCAATTGGACTAATTGACCCGCTAAGAGGGGAAAACGAGGGGGAAAAGAAAACAAAATTCAAAGTTCAAATTTCAAAGCCTAATAGTAAATCTACAACAATCAACTGTATGATCTTGCATTAAATTTATATGAGAATGGGTGAAATTTGTTTTAACCACTAAAGCCCCGAGGCCTTTTCTCCATCAAAACACTCAAAACTGCCACTCCTATTGCAAAGAGCAAAAAACTATAAAAATTGTTTTTTTTCTTCATATCTAACCGTAGGATCTTATACTAGACTAGTATGAGAATGTGTGCAAGAAATTTCAGAAACTTTGACCAAATAGATTGCAAGATATTTGCATTCAAAGTGAAGAAAGCAAGTTTTTTTGCACCTTGCTTGACTAGATTTTTGGGCTTTGAACCTATTTAACTTAAATTTTTTGTATTGCTGATATTGATTTTCTAATTTTATATGTTGAATACTTCAGTTGAGAATCTAGGGAAAAAAATTCAAGAAAAAAACACTAAATTTTCACTCATTAAAAAATTGTTAAGTAGAAGTGGGTTCAAGATTGAAGGAATAACTAATTCGTTAATAGCTCTAAGACAAAATTGAAATCCCAACGGTGAGATTGTTCTAGCAAGCAAATTCAACCTTGTCTAAAAAAAAAATTCTGAAAATTGTAAAAATTGCATTCAAAAATGAATCCTAAAAGTTATTTTTTCAAGAAGATGCTTAGATTGCCCAAAAAACTAAGATTGTCCATAGCTTTTTTCATTATTAGTCCAAATAGAATGAATCAAAGCTTCAAATGTACACAAAAAGACATAGATTTTGGAAAGAATATTTAAGAAATTTATTTTGACTTTTTGTGATTTTTTTGTGTTGCCCGCCAAACTCTATTTTTGGCATAAATTTTTCTCCCGGGCACCAATTGAAACAAAAATTATATATCCACAAAGCTCTCGCAGAACCGCACAACTTCAAAAAATCCCAAAAAAGTTCTCTACAAATTGAGGTCACAAGAACCTACCCGGACCCAAATTGTCCCCCGAGGGAAGAAACGGGCCTTTAGGGGAGAAACTGCGAGGCAACAGTGAGGGGCCAATCAATCCTCCGTCCCTGGCAACCCAGTGACACGTCCGTTTCATTTGTGTCCAAAAATAAAACAAAAGACAAAACCCTAGGGATCTCGATAAATTGGTTGCACGAGAT
>CATNWC010000171.1:0-32568 GCA_951230915.1 Antitrichia curtipendula | reverse complement strand
GTCGCCAACCTCAAAAACCTGGGAAGAACCTATGAAAAACACCGTTAATGAACCCATTATAAAATTTATCCGATCAAAAATATAAAATTCATTTTCCCAATCGACCCTGCCAATATGGCATAGCCACCCGATTGCTTAAAAAAGTAGCATTTTGTTAAATCGCTTCGAATCTACGGCATATGACGTGCGTGTCGCCGTTAGTCATTAGCATTGCAACTCTAACAATGTAAATGCCGACGCTCGGCAACGCCATCTTGACGGCAACGTTATACCCTTTTGAATCCTCTCGCCAACGAAGATCGGTTTGCAATGTGCTGAACACTGAGTCAGCAACGACTGGCACAATGTACGGTGTCGGTGTTTGAACCTGTAATATGTCGGTCCAACAATTTACCTCAGGCATTGGATCGCCTTGCTGTTCAATGTATACATTGATTGAAGCAACGTCGGCAACCTGCACATATGCTCCGTCGCTCTTCCGGATGCGACCTAACAACATAAACGTTGATTCAGCAACTACAATCAGATTCGTGAACATTGTTTTGTCCCTTCAAGTTGTATTGCCTCTGTTCCGGTGTAGATGCCAGTGGCCTCAGTCCAGTATTCGACTTCCGGCAATGGGTCGAGCAAAAAGGTAGACCATTGGTCAAGTGTCATGCTCGCCCATTGGTCTAGCGTAAATGTGGCCCAGGCAAGTTGCATTCGTTACCTCATTGACATCGTGGTCGTGGTTGTGGTTGTCGTCGTTATCGGTGCGGCCGTAGTTGTTGAAAACGATAGCGTGCCGGTTCCATCATTTTTCGCACTCGGCGAGAAGGTTGCACCATCCGGCATTATGTCGCCAATTGGAATATCTCCCGTAATCAGGGCGATTTGATTTAACGCTGTGACGAGGATCGCACTAATGGTAAACTGAGTTACGGCATTTTTGCCGAGAGCTTTGACCCATGCAATTGCGTAGTTGTTTGCTTCCTCTTCGGTGGTTCCGGTATTATAAACCTTTCGAGCTTGCGAAGTCACGAAGGCATTGGCAACTTGCAGAAATGCAAGTTGCTGTTGCTGAGACTGAGCAACTTGGTTGCTGATTAAATTGCTGTTGTAGAATGACATTAAATCCCCTTAATTAACCTGTTCCTGTTCCGGGTTCGGTTTGTGGGAATCCGGTCCCGGTGCCCCCACCTGTGCCGGTCCCTGTACCCCCGCCGCCGAAGTCGCCGCCTTGGAAATTGAATTGAGTTATAAGCCCTTTTTCAACCGTTATATAGTTGCCGTCAATAAAGAGCGTGCCGGTATATCCAAAGTTGCCGCTGGGTAAATATATCTCGGCATTGGAGTTGCCGTAAGTCACGTTGCCAGCAAGAAAACAGTCAGAATTAAAATAACTGGTGCTGTCAACAAACAAATTGCCGTAAGTGTACACGTCGCCATATGCGTAAGTGGTGCTATAGGCGTAATTTTGGGCGGTTGAAACCAATTGAGAATTAACGGACAGAGTGTTAATATTTGCCCCATAAATTTGAGCGTTGCTCGTCACGTTAAGCAACCTACTGGTAACGGAGTTACCCGTCGTGAATGCACCGGCCGTAACTGTCGCCGTTGTGGTTGCACCGACGGCGGCGACCTGGGCGATTGATGGCGTCACCGGCGTTGACGGATAGGCGTTCAACTTCGTCTGATCGGCAGCACTGATCGTGCCGGCGGCGGTTGTCGAGGCCGGGGCCACTGAGCCGGTCAGGGCACTGCCGGCCAGCACAAGGGCCAACGGTGCGGTTCCTGAGGCCGTTAGGACGCCTGTGGCCCCGGTGTCACCCTTTGGGCCTGTCAGGTGAGGCCCGACGATGCCCCCGTTGATCGTGATCTGGTCGCCAGACATCCCGACAGTTGGCGAGATTCCTGAAGCTCCCGTCAGGTGTGGGCCGACGATGGTCCCGTTGATGGTGATCTGGTCCCCGTTCATCCCTACTGTGGGTGTTGAGCCTGCATTGCCGGTCGCACCCGTCAAGTGCGGGCTGATGACGCTGCCATCAACTGCTATTTGATCGCCGATCATCGTAACGACGGGCGAATGTCCCGTGGCACCTACCGGGCCAACAACGGTGCCGGCGTCGAAGCTGCTACCGCCACTCAGGGTCAACACAAGATGACCACTGCCGTTGACACTTGCCGAGACGACTTCCAATCCTTCAAGGGTCGTGAGGCGGTCGGCAATAGTGGTAAAATTATAATTGAGGCCAACGCCACCGGGTTGGGTTGGGATAGGCGACAATATTTCGAGGCCCTTGTAATTTGACAAAGTCGACATAATGATATGTAGTTTGATGGTTCGTTATTTGCATTAGCAAACCGCCCGCCCTAATACGTCTAGTTTCCTTTTTGCTCTAACACGTCTATTCTTTTCTACGGCGCAAGCCGAGCAATACCTTACCGTCCGTCCATTCGATTGATATGTACGATCAAAGGCATGACCTTTTGGGCAATGTGTTTTTCTGGCATTCATTGCTGAAAGCGATTTGCTATCATTCAAGGCGTTTTCCCTTGGCGTGACAACCTCAAGGTGTTGAGGATTGACGCACGCTCGATTGCTGCACTTGTGATTGACAACCATTGCGGTCGGTATAGGGCCAAACACTCTAAACCATGAAAATCGGTGTGAACGACGACTGAATCCCTCAAAATAAAATGTGCCGTAACCATCCCGGTCAAGCGGCCCCTTCCACTCCCAACACCCGTTAGACCTAACTTCGAACTTACTTTCGAACCTGATATTGTCGCTTTGTTTTATCATACTTCATTGTAGTTTGACGGGAACTAAATGCGTAGCGGGTTTCTCACTTAATTTGCCAAATTCCGACTGCTTCAATCCAATACGAATAAGTCTTAATGTCGGATTGTAGAGGTTCACGATCCATTGCACTAATGGCATTATTTTCCTTTATTGTTCGTCCCCCCAACGTTGCGGAAACATTGGCATTGGCAATAACGTAATTTTAACGTCGTGCTCAGGGGTACCGCTTATCGCAAAGTTCCTGCCGTCGTAGTTGAGGAAGCTGCAAATGCAGATTGCGGATTTGAAGTCTGTGGTGATGCAGCCCTTTTTGATAAGGTGCCTCAACTGAGCCTCAATTGCGTCAATTTCGTCAGGCGTTAGAAACGTCTTTGCCTGCCTGCCGGTTTCAATCATCATTGCTTTTGTCATTGCCTTATTTAGTATGTTTGGAACTGACTCTAAATAAGGTGTGGCTAAATCACAGAAGATACAGATAGTTAAATGCCAATATTGCGGTACCGTTCGTGAGGTTCGTAGTTGGCGCAAGCCATACGACCTCCCGTGTTCATCGTGTGCGGCACTTCGGCGTTACGGCCTCCGTTCCCTGCACTTCACGGGGACGCAAATAGGGTTCTGGCGTTCCCAGGCTCGAAACCGTGGCATCGCCTGGGCTTTGACCCGTGATGACCTTGACGCCTTGTGGGTCGCTCAGGAAGGCCGTTGCCGGTTTACGGGGCGGGAGCTTGACCCCGTGAGCCTTGACCGGATCGACAGTGCCGGGGGGTATGTCGTCGGCAACGTCCAGTTGGTTCTGCCCGTCGCCAACATGGCGAAACAGTCGTTATCCGATTCTGCATTCATCGACCTTTGCCGAGCCGTGGTTGCACATGCTGACAGTGGGGTCACTGCTTCAGGGTGAAATCCCGCTCGCCCCAGGCACGGTAGCCGATTTCGGCGTGGTTTGATCGGATGGTGACGATGACGGTCAGTGTGCGACCGTGAGCGGAGTAACTGACCTCATTGAAGCCATCGGGACCGCCACAATGATGCTGTTGGTTTGTGGTAAGGCTCAGTTCGGCCCCGGCGATTTCAAATGCAAATGGCAATATAAATTCTTGTTTGCCGGAACGGACGTAGATTTTGCCAATGGTTTCCATGATCTTATTTATTCGGCTGGCGCATGAAAAGGCCGGTTGAGGAATAAAACTCAACCGGCCTTTTCATTAAGTGACGTTCCACCGTCGCATTTATATAGCAGTTAACTTCTTTTTCGCTTCGGATAGTTAGATGAGGTCAAATGCCTTAATGTAATTTCAAGATTTGATTACCTTCGGATACCATATGTCGCTTTTCCAGTGCTGCCAGTATTCACCGGCGTAATGAACATAACCACCAATGGCGTTGTGGATTCTGTCGGCCGTCGGTTTTAACACATTCTTTATGTAAGGGTTGCCGTGTCGGTCGGTGCCGTGCTTCAACCTTGCCGAGCAGAATGCGGCACCGTCGAAAATCCATGTCACCTTGCCGGCCTTGTCTTTCAACCGGCGGTGTTTTTCCACATACGTTGGCGATAGGCTATGAATGAACTCCCTTACCTCGCCGGTACGGCGATTGAAAGCATCGACCCGATATATCACCTTGCCACCGGACGTGATTGACAGTTCGACAACCCAACCCGGCAACCCGATGAGGGCGGCTTTCATATCAAGGTGCCATTTGGTTTCGATACCGCAATTGTGATGACCGGCCTTGCCGTTGGGACGGTGTGACCAATGCCACCGGACTTGCTCGCCACGGCGGGCTATCAACTGGCCGTCACATTCGGGGCATATAGTTGGTTCACCTGGGGTCCAATCTTTTACCTGTTGTCTATTCTTATTAAATATCAATTGTCTCAATTCTGCCCCAGCGGACGGGGCGGTTACGGCGGGGCCGTTTCTTTAAGGGGGACACAATAGAGGGGGACGGGGATGTACAGGGACACAATCAGGGACAAACACAAAAGGACATTCAATCAGACGGCATTTATAAGGGGATATAAAAATACACTTATTTTTATATCCCCATGTGCTAGAGATCAATCAGGGACATCAAGGACACTCTCTATAGGGCTGTCCTTTTGTCCCTGATTGCTAACTCCTTGTGTATAAGGCACTTACATGTTTTCGACGGTTCGACCAGGGACAAACCCCTTGTCCCTGATATAAAGCGTTATAATACATGTACTTAGCTCATTTTTTCAATCAGGGACAAAAGTCGTTTGTCCCTGATTGTCCCTGATTAGATTTGTCCCTGTTTACCGACGTTCTTTCGCTTCTAATTTTTGAGCCTTGATTGCCCAGGTTTCGAGGTAAAGTTTCCCGGTTGTGGTTAACGTCCACTTGCCCCTGGCCCCTTCACCCTTCTCAATGAGCTTCTTATCGACCATGTACCGCCGCTGCTCGCCGAATACGGTTCCGCTCACCCCACCGATCATTTCTTTCCATTCGGTATTGCTCAGAGGTCCGGCCATCAATGGTGACAGGTATTTCACCAACCGTTTCATTATCTCATCCGCTTCGGCGGCTTCGGCTTCTTCTTCCGTCATGGGGTCTAGTGTCAATGATGAAATGACCTCAGAACCGGTGAACTCATCGTCACGGGTGTAAAGTTCGTGAATTCGGCAGAACAACATCATTTCACCGTGGCCCTTTGAGTCCTTCATTTTCTGGTTGACCATCTTGACCGTTGATTCTGTCTCATTTGCAGTGACCTCAATTGAATTGTCAACGTCGCCCCTAAGTGATGAGTGACCACGTTCACCCCTGCCAACGTCTTTCCCGGTGTGGTGAATCACCATCACTGTCGCACCGGTGTCTTGCCTCAGGGTTTCGATTGCCCGTGTGAACCTTTGCATATCGGGGCCATTTTCATCGCCTGGGCCGAAGTTCTTACTAAGGGTGTCAATCACGATAAGTATCGGGAACGAACCATCGGGTTTCCTCACGCCTTCGATCAATGGGCCGGCACCGAACTCATCAATTAGTGTCAATCGGCAAGTTGACATGATGAAAGTGTCTGGCAAAGTCGTCACGCCCCTAGCCTTTTGCCAAGCCTGAACCCTTTGCGGTGCCCCTTCAGGTGACTCTGAATAGACATAAGCAACGTCACCGGGCCTCACGGCTTTGTTTGCCCATTTGGCTCGTGTGGCAATGCTTAGGGCCATATCCATCGCAATGAAACTCTTTTTGCTGCCGCTGGGACCGTACAACACGATTGTTTCACCGACCCGCAACCAATCACGGATAAGCCAACGCTTAGGTTCAAGTTTCATAATTTCAGAAAGGGGGTTGAATCCAACAACTGGCATCTTCTTTTGCGGTTGCTGCGGATGGCGTGACTGCAATTCGCCCCCACCTACGAACTCATCGGGTAAGTTGGTGGCAGTATCGGCAATGCCGGCGATGTCGGCCAGTGACACGGCACGGCTCACCGTCTCGGCCGTGTCCGTCATCCCCTTGTGGCCCCCAGGATCGATGAGGGAATCACGAACGGCCGAGAACTCGCCCCCGTCGGTCGTCGTCGCCCTTGATGCCGTTTCCGTGCCTTCGCAGGCCCTGGGGCTGGTGTCGATGTTGGCATAAAAGTCTTCAAGCTCGCCGGTGCGGTCGATGGTCGTCTGCGGAACGGCCTTCCAGTCAAAGAACGTGGCGGCACCTAGAACCCGGTCGATGCTCCTTTCCCGATAGTCCTGCCGAACCTCCCACTTTTTCAGGTGCGATTCGTCCTTGCCGGCGTAGAACGGCGAGGCTCGGAAGATCGTATCCAACGCCTCAGGGTCCGGCCCCGTCCAGAACGCCAGCATTCCCAATAGGGCTAGATCGGCCTCAGACTCGCCGGCGTAGTTACCACGGTCGCCACCCCATAGGGCCATGAACTTCTCGCCATTCTTGGCCCTCTTTGCATGGTCAACCACGAACTGCAATTGCTCCCCAGGCAACATGCCTTCGGCTTCGGCTGCTGCCTGCCTTCGGTCCTGGGCTTCCATTACATGCTTCGTCGGCACCCGTGGCGATTCAGGCGGAAACAACTCACGGTGAAGGCTTGCGACTTCGTCGGTACGGTTTATCAACTCTTTGGGGGTGCCATCAACCACGATGCCGGTGACAGTTAAGAAACGCCCCTCATCGTACATTTCGATATGATTTCCCTTTGATGTTCTACGTCGCCCAGGCGGAAGCCTGCCAATTGAGAAGATGCGAACACCTGACGACGATGGCGACACTTCGGTATAACTTTGCACCCGGTCGATGACCTCACGGCCCCAGGTCGTAATTTCACCAGTTGTCTTATCACGACAATCGTCAAGGTCGATGCCAGTCACATTCAACCGGCTCGGCAACATCATAAAGCCGATGCCGTCGAAACCGCCTTTGTTGTAGACCTCAACGGCCTGGGCAAAGGTATTCCACGAACCCGGCCTATCGCTTGCAGCCTTCGTGCCGGGCTTCATGGGGTCATATGGCACCTTCGTCCATTCTTTAGCCTGACCCTCACGATAGTCGTATTTCCAAACCACCCAATTCCTTTGATGTCTTAGGTCGGCAGGAATGTTTGCGATGATTGGGGCCGGTGCCTTTGGCTTGACCGGCTGGACTTTCTTAAATTCTACATTTTTCTCCGAAACGACTGCTAAATCCGATACAATACTCATGTTCACCTTTTTCATGTTACGGGTCTGGCAACCCGAACCTCTTAAGACAGTCCTCAGGTAACACACCTGGGGACTTTTTTTTATACGGTCTGTTATGAACTCGTCTTTCCGTCACTGCCTTTTTCACCTAACGCAAATTTTAGTTTCCAGCGTAGGCACTCGGCTTCGGCCGCCTTTTCATCACTTTGCTTTTGAAGTCCCGCAATCTGGGCGTTGGCGTCTTTTGACTGCGACATGAACCCCTCTAGCTTCGACCGCCTGAAAGCCTTGAAGCCCTCTTCGGTAATCATCTGGTCTATCGTCGCCTTGCTGACCAACGTTGCCCGTAACGACTCAATCACTTCCTGCATAAATCTCCTTTCAGTTACCTAGTTTTGTTACTTGCCTAGTTTTATTCCTCTTGATCTGAGATTACGCTTTATCTCTGCGACCTCAGATATCAAATAGCCCTTTCGCAATCCATCGCCAGCCGATGGCGACGGAATGAAGCCCAATGACCTGAGCTTGTAAAACCGACGTGTGGCAAATCCTAATTGCCGCATTAGCTCCCCTGTTTTGATTGTGTCCATGATCTTCTCCTATTCTTCTTACCTCATATAGTAGACCCCTAACGAAAATAATTTTCATAATATTCATTTTGTCGGAAAATTATTTTCGCTCGATCATAGATACCCCCGGAAAGCCGAAATGGTTTGGCTTGAAGCAAGGGGTTAAATGGGAGTGTCAAAGGAATATTCGGAATATATAAAGTCGTCGCAGTGGGCCGACAAAAAGACAAGTGTCTTTGATCGCAACCGTTTCAGATTTGGGGGAGAGGTCAGGTGTGAAGATTGTTGGACAGCAAAGCCCGACGGTCCATTTTATTGCCACCACAGCGGGAAAAAGGGTGAAGCGTATAGGCACCTGGGCAATGAGCCGGTCAATGAGTTACGCATCCTTTGCCCCAAATGCCACGAGTCGGCCGATGCCCGTCGTCGGGCCGGTGAGGATGATCGATGCCCCGGTGACACACCATGCACGATTGATGAACTCGCCGGAATCGTTGACGAATGGGTGAGGCCATCGCCGGCCGTGATCCCGCCGACTCAGTGGTCGGCTCACATCGTCAGTGTGGCCCCTACGAAGGCACCTGAGGTCGTCACCGTGATCCACGATGTCACCGCCACACTTGAGGCCCGCACGAGCATCACGGCGATGCTGGGCGAGCTTCGGTTACTCAACTGCATTGGTGCCGGGGCCTATGATATTGAGAGACAACAAAAGGAGGAAGAATGACCTGCTGCAAAACCCTTGAACATTACGCAAAGTGGAACTGCAACCATCACAAAGATATCCTTGATTGTCCCGATGCGATCCTGGTTCTGCCCCTGGTGCGGATTCGAGTTTAAAACACAAAAGGAAGAAGAATGATAAAATGCAAAGACGCAACTTCTTCCACTTGGCCGTGAATGCGTTGTAACTGTAAAGCCACAACAAAAATATTTTTAGGTTTCCGCTTTTACAAGATCGATTGTTGGGCTACAGTAAGTAAGTCAAATCAAATTGAAGTCACGGGACCATGACCCTGTGACCGTTACCAACGTTGTTTCGTTACTGCCGTCGTTCGGCGGGTCGTCATGGGCCTGCCGAGCGGCGGTTCTTTTTTGGGAAAACATCAATGTCAGACAAATTGCAAATTAAGGTCGAATGGGGCGATGATTCCGGTTACTGCCGGCACAAACACCGAACATACTCAGGTGCGAATAAGTGCATCAAAGGAGAATGGTCGTCGGACGGGTTAAACTGTTCAAGCCGTGGATATACGGCAGCGGTGCGTGTGCGATATGGCGGCGAAAATATCCGGCTCATCGAAGGTGAGTTCGACGTTTCGGCAGAACTGACATTTGAACAGTTGCTAGATGAGAACTTGATTTCGGCCCTTAAAGGTGCTGGCATCAATGTTCCGAAGGTTTGGACGCTCGCCATTCGCCTTGTACTTCCCAACGAGGACATTGTTACGCTCGAACCAATGTCCGACGAGGACTGCGAGCGGTTCCGAAACATTTACGCCGATCAGGTCTTGAACTTGCTGTCGGATAAATTCCCCGATGCAAAAGTGATAATCAAAGGCATTTGGGAAGACGGTAAAACCACGGTGGTCGTGAATAATGAGGAAATGCTGGACGAAGAGGCCGAAGACTTCTTTCTATCACGCAAAGGCATTGAACTGTTTAACAACGCTTATGAATCTGCATGGGAAATGTTCAGCGTAGTTGCCGCCTCTAACGAAGCTCAGGGGGTAGTTTAACGTCGCAATTGTTTCCATCACGGTGAGCCGGTAGAGCCGACCATCACCGGCATCATAAGGCCCTCAGGAACGATCCTGGGGGCCTCTTTATTTGCTGGCCCCTAATATCATGCACGATCAATTGCCCCAGGTGTGTCGATGCCTCACGGGGTTCTGAGGCACCATTAAAGGCCCTGATTTAATGCCGATTAAATCCTTCAATTTGCGTGTCGTACGAAACAAAAGAAGCAGATTTAATGCCGATTAATTGAACCATTATTTTCTGATTTCTGGTTTTTTCGTCTTTCGATAACTGGTACATTGGTCGTAACGAAGCCGATTGATTTAGGGATGAAAGATTGCTCGCAATCGAGAGGCGTAAACACTGAGATTACAGCGAATTTAAGGCGTATGCACCCGCTTGAAAGAACAGCGGAGAAAAAAGCTGTGGGCTAATAGGGATAGGCTTTTTCGGCGAATTGACGCTGGAATAAAAAATCCCTTAGAGGGACGTGTTCTCGTTGTAAACGGGAATTGTTCTGAGTTCGTCTAATTCCCTTTTCAGTGGTAACATAGATGAACTCGGGACTTACTGTTATCTAGGTGGTGATTAGGTTGTAATTAGGACTTACTCAGTGTTATTGCGCTTTTGGAAACGTTTTACAACTCGTCAAATCGTTCTACAATTCGTCATCGGGAAAAAATTAACCCCCCGGTAGAAGAGAAGAAACGAAGGTCATCAACCCCGGCGGCAGTGTCAACATTGTCTCGTCGCTGGGTGGACGGATTTATGTCAGACAATTGTATTCTGGTAAATGGGAGGTTCTTTGCACCCACGAACCTAACGACCAATTTAAGGAGCCGATCAAGTATCAAGTGGAAGATATGGGCAATGCGGTTCAGGTGACGTTTAGTAACACCACAAACCAACCGTCAAGCCCGTGAGCCGGTAGAGCGGCAAATCACCGGCCGGGCGGCAAGGGTAGCTTCATGCCCTTGCCGCCCTTTCTGTTTTACACTGCTCGCAACCGTGGTAGAATAGAAGCATGAAACCGATGAACCTGATGCCATTGACGACGATGTTGGCCTTAATGCTGGCCCCTGCCGCCGCACTCGCCCAGATGCCTGCCGTCACAGACATAGAGGCCCGCAAGTGGCTTGACGATCAAAAGAAATTGAAGCTCGACACCATCAAGGCGAAGGAGAAGGAAATCACTGACCTTCGATCCGACATCGGCAGGCTAAGCCACGAGAGATTATCCGATGTCAAGGCCCTACTTGAACAACAACGTCAGGCTGACGCTCAGGGCAAGGCCCAGGTGATCGGCGACCTTCAAATTCAATTGGTTGATTACGGTGTGGCCCAGGTGCCGTTGAAATATCTCGGCAGTCCCACAACATCAAAGGCCGAACACCTTTGCCTTAAAATAAAGATCAAAAACACGAGTGCCACAAAAAAGGCATCATATAAAACATGGCGAGGGCCTGACATTCCCATTGACAGTGATTTCGCCGCTGCTACGGATAACTTCCAGAACGTCCTAAAGAGGATCGATTTCGGTTTCGGCCGGGAAATTGTCGGTGCGGTAAAGGATAGCGATAGCATTTATCCCGGTGACACACTTGACGATATTCTGGTTTTTGAGAAGCCCGTTGCCGGCACGACCTCAGTCGTTGTTGAACTTCCACCTGCAAACGTCGGTGGCGATGGAACGCCGATCAAGTTCACGCTGACGATCAAGTGACCTTTCACGCCAACCCGGTCGGGCATCTTCGTTCCTGGGGCCAACGGCGAGCCTCACGGAACCCATGTTGGTTTCAAGATTCCGACGTTACGGTCGAACGCACGGGCTAACTCTTCAAGCCTCAAAATGGCGTCAGAAAAGGCAACACTGTTGGTACGGCTCTTCGCCCTGCCGTTCTCTTCCAACACGAGTGCGAGGACTAGCAGAATTTCGGCCACATGCTCAGGGGTGAAGTCCCTGACATCCTGCCCATCGAACTGGTTACGCAAGGCTAGGGGCAACTCGGCAAGTTTGGTGTTCATGCCGGGCAATGTATTTGGGAACCAAATCGGGGTCTGCCCTTTTGTCGCATTGGGCAGATGGCCCATTCGGGGCCGGCGTGAGGCCGTGAAGATACCCGAACGGAGTCCGATTTGCCAGCAAAATTCCGGCGACGACTTTGCCGATGTTCGGTGTTTGTTTTCGGCGGGGGGGAGGTTGCTAGGGGCAACGAAAATGCCCCGGCCGGGTTCTGTGTCCTGGGCCGGGGCATCGTCGTTCCTGGGGCCGCTCAGGGGCCTTGCCGGGCCTCACACCACCCGGCCACATTCTGGACATCGGCCCGACTGGTTGCCGGTCAGGTCGTAGCCACACCAGCACCGGCCGGCAGGACGTGGGGTGTCGTATTCCCATTCCGTCGGGTCCAACGTGTCCAACGAAATATCCTCGCAATGGAACCGGCCTGAGCCGAGTCCCACGAAGCCCATATCGGTGAGGAACGCCAGCACTTCGGCAACCGGCACGGGACGACCTTCCGCCACCGCAAGGTTCCTCACGATGGCGTCGATGTCGATTCGGATCGTGAGTTCGTCGGCCATCGTGTCCCCTTCATGCCGCCCGTTCGGCCTTCCCCTTGGCCTTTGCCGCCGCCACGTCGAACCTCACGCCCCTTGGCTTGCGTGAACTGCCTGCCGAAGCCCCTGCCGAGCTTCCTGGGCGACGGGAACCGACGGGGCCGGGCTTTGGTGCGTCCCAACGACTGGCGGGCTTCCACTGGCCTTTCCGTTCAAGGCCCTTGCACAACCGATAGACCTGGGATACCGAAATGCCAGTCGTCTCTGAAATCTCGGCAGGCCGAACGGCCTTCGTCCAAAGCTCCCGAACGTCGGCGATGGTGTCACGGTGTAGACCACTAGCTTCCTTTTCCTTTGCCTCACCGGTCGGCAGGGTCTTCCCACGAACAATGACCTCCCGTGGCCGACGGTGATCCACTTCGGCAACGTATGCGAGCTTGGCACCGGTCCTGAACTTACACACAGCGTCGAGATTCACGCCCCGTGCGGTTCTGGATATCTTGCAATCCATACGCTCCACCATTTGACCGATGAGCCTTTGCATTTCCTCACGGTCACAATCAATACGCCACGGCTCAATTGCAAAAGACGCTAGGGCCGTCGCCGCTTCGGCAGGTGAATCAACCGCTGCCGCCGACAACTGACGCTTCAATTCATCCCGCACCTTTTCGGCCTCAGTGCGGGCGTTGCCGAGCTTCGTCAGGGTCGGCACAAGATACTTGATGGCATCGGGGTCATCGGACGTTTGCAATTCCGCTTCAATCTTTTCAATTCGGGCAGTAATTGAATCGCACTTTCCTTCGGCCGCTGACAACTGAAACTTCAAATCGCTAAGTGCATCATCGTCGCCACTGCCCATTTCCTTTTCGTGTTCCTGAGCAAGGAAGGCAACTTCGAACGCACTGACGGAAAATGAAATGTATTCAGACCCTTTTGCACCCGACATCGAATTTGAGGAAACGTAAGCCCGTTCACCATGTTTGTTGGTGATGACAAGGGTGTCACTACCGTTGTCTGACCTCAGGTGTAAAAGGCCCTTAAACATATTCACGAACTTCGAGCTTGGCCCCCGATGAGTCGCACGGTCAGCCAACTTCTTTTGTGCTGCGTAAAAAATGTCATCTTCAACAACACGGGGGTAGTAATCGGCCTTAGGCTCACCGACGGGATTCCTTCGTCGCTTTCCGGTTTCCTCATCATATGTGACAACGTGTGGTTGACCCTCGCCAATTGCGGCACGGTTGTGAATGATCTTTCCGACGTAGGAACGCTGCCATATACGTTGGAACTTCGGCTTGTCTTTCAGGTGCCGTATACGGGGGGCGGAAATGAGGTCGTGATTAGCGTTAAGATATTTGGTAATGCTTTGCAAACCCCGGCCGTCAATCACCCGTTGGAAAATGAGTCGTACCACTGCTGCCCGCTCTTCATCTAAAACGACTTTGCCACCGACGACCTTGCACCATGCCGGAACAATTGACGTTAGGGGCTTGCCGTCAATGTTCTTTCGCTTGTCTTTCCAACTGTCTTTCAACCGGTCGGACTTGTATTTTGATTCGGCATGGCCCCGGCTCAGTTCCATTATCGCAACGATCAACTCCATTTGGTTGATGTTGTTGCCGTCGAAAACAATCGGGACGCTGCCGAGCGTAATCAGAACGATGCCCTTTCCCAGGAGCGAAAGGAAGAGTTGCGTGGACCGGACGGGGTTCGCACGGCTGAACCGGTCAAGGTTCTCCACGAGCAAAACAGCACCCTTCGGAATTCGACCCTGGTCCACCAGTTCGATAAACCGGCCCAAGGCACCGGTATTTGAATTCTTGCCCCTAAAGGCACTCACGCCGGGGTCGGATAGGGTTCGGTCGATGACCCACGAGCGGCTTGCCGCATACTCTTCGGCGTAGTCGTCTTGCCGTCCCTTTGAACGGCCCTTGGCCTGGGTCGCTTGCGAGAAACGAACGTAGCTGTAGACGGCGGGCGGGTGGTCGGCCGCACGATCCGTCTGAATGGATTCGGCTGATTTCGTGCCGTTTTTCGTCTGGGCCTTCGTCATGGCCGTCATTATCTCATCGGGCGAAAAATTTGTCCACAACGGGAGCCGGTTCGGGCCAAAATTTCTGCCGATGCGAAATCGACGCCGGGGGTTCCTCACTTGGCTCATTGTGAGGCCATCGGGACCGATTGTGAAGGCCCCTGACTAGCGGCAGGGCCGGTACAAACGACGAACGGGGACCACTGCCCTTTGCCCTACGGTAGTCCGAACGTTACCCTAACCGAATGACCTGGGCCGAATTCTTGGCGACGATCTACTACCGCCTGTTTGTGCGACTCGGCCGGCAGGCTCAGACGTTCCAGATTGCCGACGACTACCTCGCCCGGTATGGCCGATCCCCGCATGACCCCGTGAGGCTGGAGCTTCGCCGGACCATCGCCCAGGCCCGGCAGGCTCAGGAAGTCATCCGCACGGCGTACAACGACCTGCCACAGCCATACAGGCCCGGCGTCGATCCCTACCGGAACCGGGGCCTTGCGGCGCACCTGAAACCGGACTTCAAACACCGGGGCATTGTCGAGACACAGCGGGACCGGCCACCCCTGCCCGATGTGTGAGTTAGGACGTTGGACGCTGGCCCCCGATCCTGTACCTTCCCTCAGGTCGGCGGGGTCGCTGGCGGCGAAGGGCCACCCCTCCCGATGCCGTCACCCCCGCCGACTTTTTTATGGCGGCGGGGCCAAGTGCAACTTGTAAAGAATCGCCGAAGCAATAACGGCCCATATGATCTTGATGGCGAAGTCACTCGCAACATGCCAACGGGTTGTTGCCCTTCCCGTTGTCCCCTCAACACCTGACAGACGATTATCGATGACCTCAATTCGGTCGATTACATGTTCTATTTTTTCAACCGTCTGCCTGCATTGATCCTGAACCGACTCAGAGGCGGCGACCCTTACAATAAGACCATTGATCGCATCGACATTTTCATCGATCCTTTTTTCGATCCCTATCACCCTATTGCCAAAGTTTTGAAGTCTCTCATCGATTCGGGCAGTTATAATATTTAGACTCCCCAGGGCTTCAACCACCTGCAAAATCGATGCGTCATTGCCCATGCCTTATTTATTCATTTGGTTATAAAACGAAGAGGCCCCCGATCCTGTTTCGGGGGCCTCACTGTTCTCAGATGAGTCAAATCGGGAACTACCTTATTTAGTGACGCTGTAGGTCGTTCCTGCCTTTTGGCCCTCAGTTTTTACCTTCACTCCCGGAAGATTCGCTTCAATGAAGGTTTTTACATTCAAGGGGGGGCGAATCGTCACCGACGCTCCTTCCTGAACTGCTGAGCCCTTGCTATTCGGATGAGCCTTCAACCATGCCACGAGCTTTTCGGCATCGGCCTTCAACTCTTCGGCCGAACGGCGAATCCTTTTGCCCCCGCCGGTGTCGGCCATCGTCCCGCCATCGTCGTCGCCGACCATTCGCTCAAGTGACCTGACCTCATCGAACTGCGCCCGAAGCCGTTCATCGGTCGTCTCTGCAATATATTTTTTCAATTTCGCACGGGCATCGGCGAGATAACCCTTTGCGAGGTTCCTTTTTTCGTCCTGAGCCTGCCGTTTCAAACGGGCTTCAAGCTCACCCAATGCGTCGGATAAGCTCTTTTTCTCAGGAGCCTCAGGGGTCGCCGGTGCCGGTGCTGTCTTAGACTTTGCCATATGCCTTTCTGTTCGGGGTTAGTGTCTTTAACCTCATCGGGCAATGGTCGTCAATCATTTATTTCTTTTTCAACTGGTCGGACCCGTGAAATTTTTTTGCCACTTCAACACTGCCGCCGTGTCCGAAACTGTCCACCCCGACGCTACGCCACCCGGCCCGTACGAATCATTAGTCGCATCGGACGGGGCTGGAATCGCATCGGGGTTGATTGCTCGTGGTGGCAACGATCCGACGGCTTCGGAATAGGCATCGGAGACATCGCCGACGGTGTTAAAACACCCCTGGGCAACCGTGGCCCAATCATCATATTTTAATCCGGCATCGGTGCCGGTCCAACAAGTCTCACCGGGGTAAACTTGCTGGTAAAAATCATAAGGTCCGTTATCGGGGTCGCCACCCGGTTCAAGAATAGAATAGGTCATTTCTTGATCCGACCACTTAGGACTAAATACCTTGAACGATACTGTACATGGCAACACCGTTGGAATGCCGCCAATGGTCATGTACGCAAAGTGGCCGCTCAGGTAAACTAAATGGCGTGTGTTGAAGGAAGGATCGTACGCATCGGACGACGTTGTGTAGGGTGCATCGGAACTGGTTCCGTAATAACTGTAAGATGCCTGAGCCGTTGCTAGAGCCTGATCCCAATGGTTCGCATCGTAAAAATTATCTGAGATTCCCCCACCTACGTTTTCCGGTGCATCTTCGTTATCGCAAGGAAGTGATGTCCACGTTGGCGTCTTCAATGTCGAATCAAGGGCATTGATGCCGTGGTAAATCTCGATGAAAAGGTCTTCGGTTATAACGTCGTTCAATTCGAGTAGGCCATAACCATATTCGAAGTCTTCAAGATTCGCTGTTTGATCCGGCAGGAATGGTTGCGGGTCCGAAGGAACGCCAAGCCGCACGACATCATCACCTGTAGGCACAATGAACTTCGACCCATCCCAACGCCACACACCCGCCCAACCCTCTTCCTGTATCTTGAACTTCCAATCGGCTTGAACAGCATCGGTTAATTCCTCCCCGTCGTCGTCGGTTAAGGAATCAAAGAACAACGTATCGTCGTCAGAGTGCGTGATTAAACCACTGTATTTTACAGGAACATCATCCGTGGTCGTGACTACAACCTTTCTCGTGGCCCACTTGGAACGCTCATAAGCTGGTTCTTTAACGGCGTATGAATCGCCTTGCCCCACTGTCAGGCCGTCAATGGCGTTGAAGTGGATCGTAACCCCGCTCGCCCCCTGAGTCGTGGAAGTGATCGGGACTTTGAATAAAGTGCCATCGGTCTTCGTTATCTCAAGAACGAAATCTTGATATGCAGAGTCCGAACCCGGAAAGCGGGCCAAGCTCCACCAGCAACCATAGGGCTTCGTGTTGTCCGTCGTGATCTTCGTGCTGTCGGTCAAGCTACTGGCCGTGCCACTCGTGGCAGTACCTGACTCCACCCGCAACGAACCGTGAAAAGTGAACGTGATGAGCTTGCCGATCATTTCCAGCGTGAACTTGCCCGGTATCGTGATTGGGTCGGTTGAACCTGTCGGAAAGCCGTAGGCCCCTGAAAGCATCGTTCCGCCGCTGCCATCACCCACGGCCCAGGTGGACGAAATCGGCAGGTATGGCGGGGTTCCGGCGTGCATGGTCGCCGATCCCATGATCTCAGGGGTCGGCGGTGTCGTCGTCGGGTCAGGCGGGATGTACGGAACCACTGACGTGATCGTGGCTTCATTGGTGCTGACGAAGCTGCCGTTGGCCCAATCGGTCCACCAATTGACGTTGGCGGCGGTAAGGCTCGTCTTCGTGCCGCTCACGACGACGCCGGACCTAGAGCCGTCCCGTTGCCGTTGGTTACGGTCACTTAGTCGGCCCCTATAAAATTTATTATAATACGGAACCATCGGTTTCAATTCAGAACCCTCAATGGTAATAGGACTAATCGAAGGGTCGGCCCAATTGTCGCCGATGAGTCGATAGAGCTTATTAGTTTCAAAGGTCGTGCGAACGGCAGGCTGTACAGGTGCAGTAGACTTCGGGCGAGGCTCCCAGGTTCCGGCACCTGAACAATCGTAGTAAGCCAATTGATTGCCATTCGAGTCAACAGCAAGTTGAACGGCAGGCGGATCAATCACCCTAACGTCGCCAAGTTCGTCGGTTGTGAACGCCGGAACGAAACCGACCTTCGGATGAAAATATTTAACCTGCTTCGGAAACATTCGGGTCCAACCTGCCGACCATATGATATCTATTCCAACATCGGTCGTAGGATCAAACGCACCGTCAGCTATCACCTTGCCTGAGGCATCGGGGTTGCCACCACTCGAAAGGTAATTTTTGTTATCCTTTCGAGCCGTCCAATATATCGAATAACCATAATATTTTGGGTCAGTTTGAAAGCTCCACGTTGTGCCATCATAGGCCAATGATGAGGTTCCGCAATTGACGTTGATGAAATTGAAGAATGTCGCTGGGGTGAACTGTAAGGGTCTGTCACCGACGGGTTCACAAAAGCCCCCTTCGAGGCCCTGAACTGCAACCTGTAGAGCCCTAAAAGACTTGTAATAATCTGGTGTCAGACAGTCGCCGGCCCTTACGGTTTCGCATTGGTTATTCCATTCAATGATTAGGTCTTGATCGATACCATTGTGGAACACCGATTCGCACTCGCCTTGCTCAGTACATGGCGCACCATCATCCCAATATGCTCCCGGTGACACTTGCTTTGAAACGCCGAATGTGTCGTCTGCTAGGTGCGTATAGTATGAGTCCGTTAAACCACGATACCACTCGAAAGGATGCCATTTCTTCCGGCCCGGTATCCCCTTGGCACCGGCCGTCACAATTGAATATATGCCCGTCGGTGCCCAACCCGATGCCTGAGGATCAAAATATAATGTCGTCTCATCATTGTGAGTTATCGCAATTCGATACATCAACCCCGCTGAATCGAAACATAGAACTTCATCGCCGCTGCTGGTGTCGGTATCGTCTGAATCGTCTGTGTCATCATTGGCCCACTCATCGGTTTGCCAGTTGGCGAGCGGTGTAGATGTATCTTGAAGATAACCGTAGGGCTTCGGTTCCGTGTCATCGCCCAGTGCGATTGTAACCACACCGCCGGTGCAACTCCCGCCGGCCCACAACTGAGGATCATTCGGCTTGTCGGGCAACCTATCAACGGGGAGCAATCCCCCTTCCTTTAATATCGTCCATTGCTTGCCGACGATAGAACTGAGTGAAGGGATAAACCCGCCGGTCACTGAATTGAGAACTTCAATACCATTGATCGTAAATTGACCATCGGCCGTCCCCCCGCCGGTCGGTTGCGTCCAGTTCTGAGCCGTGATGAGGCCCCTACTGACCTTCCACGGGTCATTCATATCACCGGCATCATTGAATACAAGGTCATAATATTCGGGGAGGAATTGCACATTGCAATCTGTACAGGTCATGTCAACGAACCTGGGGCTTGTGCAACTCGGCAAGGGCGACCAATCGACTTGACCACAATCGACAACCAATGAGTTGCCGCTCTGAGTAATTCCCGCAACGGTCCCTTGACCCCACCCCAGGGTTCCGGGGGGCCATTCATAGGAATTGGAAAGAATGGCGTTCACCTCACGAACGGCGTGCCACATTTGAGACAAATAATCCCAACGCTGAATGTCAGTGCCTGAGGTCGGCGGAAAATCGGAAGTCCAACCCATTAGATTCCCCCTTCACTATCCGTCATCGCATGGGCACGAATATAAAACCACGCCGTTTGGTTCTGTGAACCCATACCAAACATTTGATTTTCGTACTGACCTTTTGACGGTGCGGCCCCGCTACCACCGATCCGAATGGTTGCCCACTGCTCGCCGGTTGCCGATGCGGTGCCGACACCGCCATCAACCCAAATGATTTGAGCCTGACCACTCGTGCCGCTCACGCCGATAGTGTCGTCGCCGCACTCGACAAACGTATCGTCTGTCGCCTGCATGTTGACTCGGCAGGCAATGGAACCAATGACCATCACTCGTCCGTATCCGTCCTGTGGAATTGAATCAATCGTCACACCCCATCGACCGGTGAAGTCACCGGAAGGCAACTCGCCCTTGATGATGACCGCCTTCAAGTATTCATTGGTTAAGCCATTGTCGTCGTTGCTGTCGCCTTCATTATCCGTTGTCGGAACCGTAAGGGGGTCGCCCAGGCCAATGACGTGATTCCTAAGGATGTCGTCACCGGTGCTATTGCAAACCATCACGACATCGCCGGCCGGTGCCTCAGAGCCCTTGCGGTTTGAGTTACGCATCGGACCTTGATTGCGAGCCGTAGCTAAAAGGCTCATTAGGCCGTTCCATTGATCGGCACTGATGATGACGGTATCGCCTCTGTGTACGGGTTGAAGGTCCATGCTTATATTTAGTTATGAAATCGCAATTTGCGAGAAGTCAGTGCGATTGTAAACCCGTTCAACATAAGCATTTTTTGGAATCTTATGCGTGCATTTGGTGTCATCGTCATGTGCGACTTCGTAGTAAACCCACAGATAATCCCAACCATCTTTGACGATGTTCTGAATGTCACCAACGGTCAGGTTGCTGGCATTTCTGGAAACACTCCACGCATACGTCAAGTCCCAGTTGCCGTCTTCACGTTTTGACCCGCTGCAACGGGTTAGTAACAACTCGCCGGCGTCATAACCTGCATATGCCGAGACGTTGACGGTTCCGACAATGTTACTGAGTATATTGATTAAAGCCGTCGTGACGTTGCCATAGGTCCGGGTTTCCATATATGTCAGGTACGGAATGAGAATATCGGTTCCGTCAACGGTTCCATCCTGATTGACACAGATCGCACCCTTGAAATTTCTAGTCGGCTCATTGGGTGCTGCATACTTATGGATCGTGGAAAGCGACTGAGTAATCTTTTGGCTTTGTCCACTGATATCGAAACTGAATTGGAAGCTGCCGGCAGGATACTGTAGGGCTTCCCACTCGGCCGTTCCGATCCACGTTCCGTTGTTAGTCGGGTCTTCGTCAGCGGGTCCGATGTTGTTGCCGCTCAGTTCTTCAACCTTACAGTCCTGATCTTTTCGGAAAAGAATAAATTCAGCCGCAACGGTTACTGCGCCATTCGTTCCGTAGCTGTACAACGATGAGGTCAACGTCGATGGACAAAGCGTTGAAGTCATCATTGCGTCACGAGCGGACGACGCATCGGACGTTCCACTGATAACGTAGATTC
The DNA here is from genome assembly GCA_951230915.1 of Antitrichia curtipendula. NCBI lineage: Eukaryota > Viridiplantae > Streptophyta > Bryopsida > Hypnales > Leucodontaceae > Antitrichia > Antitrichia curtipendula. The sequence goes on along the minus strand of CATNWC010000171.1, from coordinate 11,314 downwards.
GTTCGGCGTCACTGCCGGTCAGTGACGTGTGACCCTTAAACTTTTCATCGACTGTAATTGCCACGTTCCCCCAATTATCCGAACTGTAAGCCTGTCATCTTAGTTATCTTAATGAGCAAAGGAATTGCGGCTTCGGTTGCCCTCGCCGTTCTTTCGGCAACGGTGTTATCGCCTTGAAGAGTTTGAATTGCACGGGAGTTATAAATGCCCGCACTCTTTGCCCCGACACTCGGAACATCATCGAAGCTCGGCCCTTTGCCCTTTTCTTCTTTCTTATCGTTCTGAACCTTCGTATCCTTCTCGCTCTTTGCCTTTGTGCGTAAGTCGTCCAGTTGCTTTTGCAGCGTCACCCGTTCGGACTCCAGTTTCTGAATCTCAGTCTGTGAGTTCTGGTCAGTGGATGAGCTTAGATTATCCTCACGTTTGGTTATGTCGGCAATTGCATCTTCTTTGGCCTTTGCCGCACTGGCAACATCGGCTTGACGTTGCTGGTCCCTTTGCTTGCCAGCATCGGTTGCCGCTTTATCCCTTGCGGTCTTCGCATCGGCGAGGTCTTCATCACGCTTCTTCTTATCGTTGGCCCTTGCGTCATCCCTTTCGGCCTCACCTTGCTTGCGTGCAATGTTCTGGTTCTTGACATCAACATCAATTGAGTGATTGGCCTCAGTAGAATCGAAGCCCTCATCAAAGAGGCTCCTAATGTCATTCCAGCCTTTTTTAATTAGCCCTATGGCTTCGTTGAATGTGTCAACGATCCCACCGACGTAGGTGTCCCAATAATCACCAAGTGTGTCGATTGCCTTCATTATAAAATTTGTACTGCTATCCCAGGCATTAGCTATCGTGTTGCCGAAGGCGTCCCAAATGTCGCCGGCGGCGGCAACGGTGTTCGCCCAGGCCGTGAGCAATGACGCCTTAACATCCTGCCACAGTTCGAGGGCACCGTAGAACGCTGCCCCGGCGACCTGAATGAAATAGGTCTTGAACTGGTTCCAGTAGCCCCTGAGGGTTGTGGTCCCCTGTACGAAGGCCAGTTGAAGGCCCGTCCACAGAATCTTGCCGGCTAACACGATGTCGCCAGCACTCAGGGCATCGCCGAGACTACTGAACGTCTCGTTGATGGTTGCCCGTACGACCTTCACGTCCTGGGCGATCCGCTGGAAGGCCGTCAGGAAGGCCCCTGAGACACTTTTCGCACTGGACATGGCCCAGGACGCCACCGAACCGAACGAAGAGCCTAGAGCGGCAATTGCGGCCGACCCTGCCCCGCTGACGTACAGTAACACCGCACCGAAGGCGACGACGCCGGCCGTGAGGATTCCTAACGGCGTTAGGAGGAACCCCGCAACGGCGACGGCCCCACCGAACACGGCGGCGATGACCCCGCCAAGGGCCGTGAACGCCGTGATGACACCGCCGCCCACGATGCTGATGACTGAGCCGATGAGACTCCCCAGGATCGTGAACGGTGCCGTGATGAGGGTGCCGAGCAACCCGATAGCCGAACCCACGAGCTTGACGGCCCCGACGATGCCCCCCAGGCTCGCCCCCAGGACGTTGAACGTGAGGCCCAGGCCCACGAGTGCGGCCCCTGCCAGTGCCACCGCCCCACCGATGGCTAGAACCTCTAGCACAAGCGGCCGGTTCGCCTTCACGAAGGCAATGACGTTGGTGAGGATTCGACTGACCGACGTTGCGAAGGGCTGTAACGCACTGGCGACGACCGCACCGACGTTGAACGTGATGGCCTGAAATTGGGCACTCAGGTCTTTCAACGTATCGGCAAACCTTTTGCCGACCGCTGTATCGGTGCCGGATATTTCAATGCCCAGGTCTCTCGCCCTTTGCGTCATTCTCGAAATGCCTTCGGCCCCCTGACTCAATAGGGGCAAAAGCATAGAGCCTGATTTGCCGAAAATTTGCATGGTCAGTGCGGCCCTAGAACCCGGTGCCTGTATCTTCGAAAGGGCCTGGGCAATGGCGTTAAATGCCTCATCGGGGTTCATCTTCCTAACCACGTTGATGTCAAGGCCGAGCTTTTGAATTGCATTGGTACCGGCGATGGCCTCAGGATCGGCACTGGCCTCAGGCTCAGTTGATGCAACATTTCTGTTCGACCCCGCTACAGCATTTGCATTTGCTGTGGGAAGTGTCGGACCCCCGGACTTAGCCGAGTAAAGGGTTTTATACATCTTCGCAATTGAACCCTGCAAATCATCGAAAGAGACGCCGGCTTGATCCGCTGCATATTTGAGGTCACTGAGTTGTTCAATAGAAAGACCGGTCTTCGCACTAGCAAGTTCTAATTCCTCAGACACATCGGCAAAGGTCTTTGATGCCAATAGCAATGGTGTAACGATAGCCGCACCTAAACCGGCGAGCTTCAACCCAAACGACATGATGTTTGAACCGAAGGCACTGAGCCTCTTTTCGAGTGCCTTCAATTGCTGTTCGGCGTTGCCTTGAACGTAGAGTTCAACGAAGGCACCGCCGGCACGAATATCATTTGCACCTGCCATGCCTTACCCCTTGATACAGTTCCCAAATACATCGGGGAAGTTTCCCCGTTCGGCTTCCAATGCGGGTTCCATAAACGGAAACGCCGAATAGTGTGCCTTTTGACCCTTTGCATTTTTAACATCGCCACCGAATTCGAGCAATTGCGGAATCGTCTTTCCACTGACCTTATGCCCATTCAGAATTTGAGGGCCGATGACGACGCTTTCGGTGCTGCTGTCATAACCGAAATAAATGAGTTGCTTCAATAACCCAACGTGCGAACTCGGCGGGCTACCGGCATCGGCAGATGCCTTACGTTTCCTTATCGATGTTCTGGCCCTTGTACGAACAAAGGAACCGGCCTTCGATAAAGCGGATTTGGTTCCATCTTTGACCTTTGCCATTACATTGGCACGGTCGAAGAACATTTCCTTTGTGATGTTGTTGGCCACACTTTATTTAGTCCGGCCGCTTAGTTTTCATAAGGGTTTCAAAGGCGAGCTTGACACGGGCAGGATCATATTCCTCTTCTATCCTCTTTGCGAACGGATAGAGGTCGTTAAACTTGATGGCTTCGCCCCCGATTCTTGATGCGTTGTGAATCGAGCAAAGAATATGCGTAACATATTCCCAATTCTTTTTCTGGTTGCCGGTCAACATCCACGAGAGTTCACGCAATGTGAAGGGACCGGGGTCGATGCCCAGGATGCCGGCGACTTCGTAGGCACTTTCTAATTCGTCTTTTCTATCGGCTTCAACATCGTCTCGGGGTCCATCTTCTCGATTGTTTCCAGTGCCTTCGCCGTGATCGCCTGCATTGCTATTTCGCTTTTGTCCAGAACGCCGTGCAGAACCTTCCGGCGTTGGGACGGGAAAAAATCGGCGACCTCCCGTGACAATGCCTTTGTTGCATCATCAATGGCGTCACCGCAAAGGGCTTCACCAAATAGAATGTCAGTGACGCCGATCTTATCCGCTTGCTCTTTGCATACTGCATAGAGGACATTGACCAACGTAATCACGTCACCGAAAAGTTTATCGGGGTCAGTGTAGAGTTCAAAGACGTTCACGCCGGTGAGGTCACGAACCCTCTTCCCGACGTTTACATTGACTGTGACAATCCACTCACGCCCGTTTGCATCTTTGAAGGTCTTCAATTTCGGTTCCTTTTAAGCGGCTTTGCTCTCTGACTTGCTTTCGGGAACCGATGCCTTCGTCTCACCTGGGGCAAGCGATACGCTACCGGTGACGGTGTAGTAGGCGCAAACGGATGTTGGCGACAACTCGACATCGTACCGACGGCCCTTAGTCAATGACTCATCACGGTTCATTGATTTAACATACCAATTGCCAACCGGTCCCGATGCACCTGCATTCGTGTAGGCACCATCCAAAGCGGCGTAGAAGATAGCCGCACGAGTAATGAAAGCCGTGTTGAAGATCGTGAACTGAGTAACGTCGGCCGAAATCGAAGGATCGATAATCAATGTTGCGGAAATCGAACCGTCGGCCAAGCTCGGCAAAGAGGCTTTGAACAGAACGACCTTGCGAGTGCTAACGTCATCCATGTCCATGCTCAGGGTGAGCTTTGCATCGGAAATCGTGTTCACGATGGTTGCCCCAGGAAGTGCCGCCGTTGCCGCCGTAGTAATTGCGGCCTGAGTCGTGTCGCCCGGAACAATTGGGGTTGCCGAGACATACGAAACGCAATCTTTACCCAACGGAATATGTGTTAATGCTGCCATAATTCTTACCTATAAACTTTATAATCTAGTGCCATTGCCGCTGCGAATATGCCCTTTGCCATCGCTTCGTTATTCGGTTGCTTTCCAGAACCCTCTATCTGGATAAGCTCCGCATGTTGGTATGTAGGGAGCGTTCGATTATTTTTCAGTAGGTCGGTCACGCTTTGTGTCAGGTCTAACAAAGCATCGACGCCAGCGTTATCAATGTCGCCTGTTTCGGTTCTACCGACTGTCGAATAAATGCCGATATATATACTGTAGTAGCAACCGGCCCTTGCCCTCGTGCCTTCGGTCAAGTCGATATCGACATTGGCAGGCACGACGAAAACCCTGGTTTGATTGTCGCTCACGTCGTATGATGGAACGAATGTTCGCTGCGCCGTGAATGACATTGGCATTGAAGTGACGTTACTATTCAGTAACGACGCAACGGCATCGGCGATATCGGCAATAACACTCACAACGGTTCCTCTATCTGTTTGAAGATCGTATGAACCCTGATGCGGGTGTCCCTGAGGTCGCTGAAACGCCAATACTGGTTCTTACCATCGGGCCGATTAACTTCGTAAACGTGAATGGCCCCGCCGACCTTTACCTTAATCGTGTCGCCTAGATTTGGCTGTGGCTTACCACTGAAGTTCTTCATTCCGTTCTGTAGCTCGCAAGCCGAGAACAGATAATCACGGGTGCGGTAATCACCGATGACGGTTCCATCGCTTTGAACTTCAAAAGCCGTTGCGGCAGGTACGGCTGTAATCAGAAACCAATTGCTGGTTCCCCTGCCGTATCTGACTTCTTGACCCTGCAAATCTGCAATGGTCCGACAGGCCGAAGATACGATGGAAGCGATATCGTGCATAACAAAAATCACCTGTCACCGGTTAGGATGACAGGTGAGGAATTTAGGCCGTAACACGGGCTTCATTGTTCGAACTCAGAGCATCAGTGACAACAATTGGAATGTTGAAAGCGATGTTCGGAATCTCAGCCGGCGAACCGGTTGGCGAGAACGAAGTGCGTGAGGCTTGAAGCTGGTTCAGGTTCCTACGACCCATTGCAATGACGTTCGGCTGACGTGCAGCCGGGAACAATGCGAGGGCCTTCGAAATCAAAGCATCGGTCAGGGTGTGACCGGCTTCGTCAGTGACGTTGGCGATACGAACCACCGAATACTTCGAACCCAATTGCAGTGCCATATAGCCCTGAATTGGAGTGTAGTAACCCGGATACTGACGGGGCGGTGACACCGCATAATCTTCGATCTTCTGAGTAACGGTTTCGCCGATAACGACGTTACCACCACTACCCATGACAAGCTCGACATCGGTGCCATCATCGTTCGTTCGGATGAGGTAGACAGAGGAGCCCTGACCGTCAGTGCCACCAGCATCGACGGTCATACCACTGGCAAGCGTCAAGCTGTCCGCCAGACCGGCGAATCCCTGCGAGTCACCGCCAATGGTGCCGTTGAGAACCTGATTCTCAGCCTTGAACATTGCGGCTTTCAGGTGCCTGCCAGCCTCACGGCCGATATACCCCTCTGCCCCGCCCTTGCTGTATTGGTCGGCGTAAGCCTTATCAACGTAAAACGAAGCATCCATGATGGCCGTCTGCAATGTGACGATGACATCGGTGCTAGGACTCTGATACAAGCCCACATTGAACTGACGGAAACCCGCACTTGCCCCACCAGTCTCTTTTAGGTACTTGTGAAGATTGCCATCGGAAGCCGTGGTTGCGGCGAGCCTAGCAATCAAAGGAGCATCCTGCAAAAGATCGGTTACGCCGTAATCGACTGCGTTTTTATCGTTAAGCAAGATCAAACTTGCTGCGTTCGGAAATACATCTGCCATAATTATTCTTTCTTACCTGAGATTTTGATCGCACTTGCCAAGCCCTTTGGAACCGCTTTCGGCCGATCTTCGGACTTAGACATTTGCACGGGCTTCGACGCTCCCCTATCAAGGGCAGCAAGCCGGTTCGAAAGCTCAGCATTGTCTGCCTTGAGCTTTTCGTTAGCTGACGACAATTCGGCCTTAACGTCATTCGCATAACGCAAAGTGGCGGCATTGAACGTCATACCCTCTGAGAAGTAAATTGCGGCCTTTTCATTTCCAAATGAGGAAAGGAAGGTCTTAAATTCGCTTCGTGGGTCGGAAGACATTTGCACGGCATCTACGGCCGGCTCATCTTCCTTGGCTTCTACGGTCTCGGTTACAGGTGTTTCCACCTTTGGCTCTACGACCTCTGCCCCTTTGGTCTCGGTAACTTTGGCTTCCGTAACGGGTTCAACAACTGTTTTATCAACAGTCTCCCCAGCAACTTCAACGGCCTTACCTTCGTTATTTTCCATGCCCTTATCTAGTGGCTGTTCCATGTTTTTCACTTTCTTCTTTTGCAATCGAATGAAAAAGCCCTTCGGCTCTTCCTGTTTCTTATCATCCGCCGACATCGTAATTGATGCGGAAGTTCCCCGGTCCACACCGTGTTTGCAAAGGGCAACGGCCCTAAGGTCAAACTCTCGGAAGATCATTGCCGGTCCCGTGATTTCGGTAGGCTTCGTCTTACGGTTGATGATTCCAATCTCACCTGCCGGCAGATATTCGACCTTTGCATTATCCAGTTGATGGTCAATGGATGCCTGATAGGGGACGCCATCACTCATCTTTTGCACAAGGGCCGTGGTCTCATCGTCGGCCATCGAAATGGCACCAGAGGCGATAAGGTCGCCTGAACTGGTATCAAACTTATTCAGGAAGCCGATTGAATCATGTTTGCCATGATTCCAGTCGAGAGGGATACGGGCCGGCACCTGCATTCCGTCAAAGTCGTGAACAATCGGGCCAATGTCTTTGTAGTCACTGACCGTTGCCGTACGGGCCACGATGCTGACCTTGGCGGTCTTCGCACCTGGGCCGTTGCTCGTGGCTGTAGCGTCGGCACTCATGCTCACGCTGTCGAGTTCATTAAGTAGACGTGTTAGCTCTTGCATTGTTCCCCTTCGCTATGTCCTGATTCGTATCTGTGTCTTCGGCTTGATCCTGTTGCAACAACGTCGATGCGATATTGCCGAGCGTCGGCAACTTCGTTTCACCTGCCTGAGCCGTCGGCGTGGTTCCGTTAATCAATCCATCTTGTGGAAGCGTTGCGTTCTCAATATCGGGGTTCACACCCTTCAATCTGGCGTAAGCATTTTCAGCACTGATTTCATCAATGATTTGGAAGTAATTTGTTCCTTCCATTTTGCATATACGCTGACGACTGGTGAACCCGGATTTTACCGCTAAGGCGTTAGCAGTGACTTCCTTCAGCGGATCAATCCACGGCAGGCCCGGTGCAATGAATTCGAAACGCAAGTCATCAATGGTCATTCCGGCAGGCAATTTGATATCGCCATCGGCAATGAATATGCCGAGTCGCCAGAACCATAACTTGGTTAAAATCTGCCTCAGAACATCACGCTTGCTTTCGCAACTCTGTTCGTAAAGCAACAATGCTTCTCGTGCGCCTGAGTAGTTCGTATGTGATTCATCCCAGAAACTAAACGGGATGTCGAGTGCCTTCAATGCAATCGCAACGCACACTTGATAAAATGACTGGAACTCTGTTGACGGGGTTTTCGATTCTAAGAAATCCGCTTCCTCACCGGCGTTAAGGTCAAGCTGCTGAGTCCCCGAACCTGGTGAGAAATTGATTTCGGTATCGCCGTCGGCTTCGTCACCTGCCGCATGAATGATCTTGAGGGCAAGTATCTGTCCGATCTTCATCTTTGCCAGAGCGTAGTCACGAGCTTCGTAGAGGTCATAATAGGTGTTGAATGCAGCACTCAGTGGACTCACGCCCCTGAATTGCGAATAAGCATTAACGTAGCCGTTATGATGCTCAACATATTTGGCAAACACCAGTTCATTCAGTTCATAGGAGTTCGGCCCGCCGGTCTGGTCACAGATTGCATACCGGATCGGCATACCGCTTTGGCTCTTCTCGACACCGTGAACGAAGTTCGCAATCTCTTCCTCATCGGTCATGGCCATGCCGGTTGCTTCCTGATTACTGTTGAAGGTCTCGAAATCCGAAGGGGTCCGAACTTGGTCGCCTTCAATTAGTTGAACATGACCACTGCTGACCTTGTAAAAGAAGCTATCACCTTCGGTGACGGCTAATTCTTCGCACATACGGGTGAGCCGTTGCAATGAGTATCGGCCTGAGATATCGCAATTCTCGGGCTTGCTCCACCACTTGAACCTCTCTTCAACCTCACGGTTCAAGTTATCAATCTCGGGGTCGGCCGCTTGACGCCTGGGGGTCGTTGCCTGAAAGGTAAAAGTGCTGACGTAGTCAAGATGTTTCCGGACGGCCCAGGCGGGTTCGGCGGCATTGCGACGAAGGGAACGGGCGACAGAGGTGAGACGGTCCCGATCCAACGGGAACATCAACCGATCTTCAACCCTAGTGTCCAACGGGACGGCCTGACGACGGCCTTTGGTCATTGCGGCGTCATACGCTGATCGGAACCATGATGTCACGTTCTGAATTACCATGCGGTTCCTGAGTTGATACCCTTAAACATCTGTCTCTTCCCCAGGTCTTTTTGAAGCTGCCGCTTCCAGTAGTCGAGTTCCGAAAGGAGTTGAATCCGGTCAAATGTAACTGATTGACCGTCAGTCGTTACAGACTTGACCCCGATGTTCGAAGCCAATGCGGATTCGATTCTACTAATTTGATCCCTTGCAATTGACATCGTTCTTCCTTATCGCCAGAGTTGCGGAGTGTATTTGTACATCATGCGATTTGACTTCAATCCGCACTTGCCGCACTGAACTAGGTCACGTTCGACGCTGGTGAAGCGATTGCCGGCAGGCGTCAATCCTGAGTAAACTGTTGACGGGTAAACATGCGTTGTCTCGCCCTTATCGTTGCCGCAAGCTCGACAGGTCCAATTACTGAATATCTCGACCTTATCCCATGCCTTGGCCGTCGTCTTTGTCTTATTTGCCATACCCCTATTTACCACTTCACATTGAACTTTCTTCGGACCGTTGGCTTATTTCCTGTTTGGGGTTGATGGCCTGCAAACATTGCCCCTTCAACCGACCCCGCCACCAACGCACCGACCAACGTGTCAAGAAAGTGGTTCTCACGGTTGGGGTACGGTCGCCATGCTGTCACCGTCCGGCCTGCCGCCGTCACCGGTAGAGCCCATTCAGCCGTGACGTGATCGGCGAACATCTTCTGCCCAGGCCGGGAGGATGCGAACAGCGTGAGGCACCCGGCCATCCCCTGGGGGGCTAAAAGCCGCTCGGCAAGGAAGCTCTTCCACGAGTTCGAATCGTAGAACAGATGACCATCCGCCCGCCTGAACAACCAACACCACCCCCGCCGGTCGCCGGGCTTGATTTCCCATTCGTCCATCGGCCTTGACTCAGGCTTCGGCCCGTAGCCACGGCTCGCCATCAACCGGAGTTTGAACGGACTCTCGGCAACGAACTGTTTGACAACGTCGCCCATGTAACCAGAGTCAACAATCATCCGGGTTATGGCTTGCTTGCTGCCGTCGTCACGCATCCATTCTGTCGCTAGAAGCTGGTCGGCGAGCTTGTCTAGTGCGGCTCTAATCTGCGCCTCAAATGGCATTCCTTTGAATACGTCATTCAAGTTCGGGGAAACTTCCCTCAGGAAGAAATAGTTCTTTGCTTGCTTTGGATAGCAACCGTAATCGACAACATGCCCACGGTAATCATCCGCCAATGCAACAACGGTGTAGAATAGAACTGATTTCTGAACGTCAACGTAGGCAACTAGCTTCGTGGCATAGCTCGGCACGATGAATCGTTTAATGCCGATGATCTTGTCTAGTACCTGATCGGCTTTCAGGGTGATGGCACTTTCACCTTCAATGGATACAGGATCATTTTGATACTCGGCCTGAAATGCTGCCTCATCCCTTAGCTTCAAATTCATGCAATTTTGAACTGCCGATATTTCATCTGTGTTGAATCTTTCGGCCCAGGCGGGTTCGGCCCCGGCATCCATTGCCAGACGATTCTCGTTATAGAATTTATTCGCAAGCTCCAATCCCTTTTCGAGCCTATGGCCTTCGGCCCAAAGTTCACCATACCTTTCCCAGAGCTTCGTATCGGTAGGCTGTTTGTTTAAGAGCTTCGTTCTTATGCCCTGCCATTCAGGATTCTTCGTTCTGTCGAGTAACTGGTCAGCAACGTCGTCTTTACACACTACGGTCACAGGGGCAACGGCACTTATCTTGACCTTATTTCCAGCAAGGCCCAGGATGTCGGCTTTGATAATGCTCAGTCTTTTGTTTACCTGAGTGATATTTCTAGCACTGTCTTTTGACTGAGGGTCATCCACAATCACGAAGTCGGGTCGCAATATAGAGCCGTCAGCCAAAGCTGCCTGCATTCCCCTGAGATTGCCAGTGATTCCACCAACACTAACCCTACCGCCCGACGCTGCCGAGCCTTTAATCGTCGGCAAGACCAATTCATTTTGTTTCCATGTGATTCTGGTGCTTTTGCCGTTGTATATCTGGCCCTTGCAAGCCTGGGCGACTCTGCCGAGTTTCTTTATTGGATAAACGGTTTCGGGGAAGTCAGCTAGAAGCTCGTCATTAGATTCACAATGGGTGACGATGTTTTGTAATAGGTTCTTTGCATTTGGTCCCGTAGCTGAGACTATTACGACCCACCTTCGATGAGCGTACAAAAGAGCCCACATTGCCGCTGCAATAGAGATAGAAGTCTTTCCTGAGCCTCTAGGCATCGCTATGGCACTCAGTCCACCTTTAAGAATGGCATCCTGCATGATTCCGATGACCTTTATATGATCTTCGGACCATCCTAGATTGAAGGCATTCGGCAGGTAGGTTTCGCAAAAGGCCCTGAGGTCGTAGCGGCAGGCTTCTCTACGTTCGGGATTCTTCACCCTGGGCATCGGCCGGATGTCCCGGCCTTTACGGGATTGAACACGAGAGACTTCCGCCATGTGTTCTTTATGTTCTTCGTAAGTGCCGTGCATAAATTAAATAAGTAAAGAAAGTTTTGGGAAGCGGC
>CATNWC010000170.1:0-46765 GCA_951230915.1 Antitrichia curtipendula | reverse complement strand
ACCACATATAATTAATTAATTTAATAATTCCTTTAGAGAATAGCTACAATTCTACTAAAAGACCATCCCTTCTAAATTTCAGCACAAGATTTGTTTTTTTGATACTAAATAGTACTAAAAACCTCCAAATTGGTAAAGGTGCTATAAAATGGGGTCTATTTTCAAGGATATAGCTAACTTGCCTTGAAGAATGAATCCAAAGAGTAACCACCATTTTGGAGATTTTTTCATACAAATGTGACCTTGTGAAGGGCAGCTGCCCAGATTTTTGCAGTGATTAAAAAAGGTTTTTTGTCAATCCAAACGCTATTATCTTGCAATCTACATGATGGAAAATTCTGAAATTTTTTCCACATCTTCTTAAACTAGTGTACTACAAGATCCTACGGTTACATGTGTTCAAAAATATTTTTTTCTAAAATTTGATACTTGTATTAGAAATGGCAATTTTGGAGCGGTTTTGGTGAAATCATAGTAAAAAACCTTTAGGGGTTAAAATCTTCATAATTTTTGACTCATTGATCAAAATGGGATGATTCAAAGCTTTTCATCTATATATAACTCTAGAAAACTAATTTCAAATTTTTGTTTTCGAAAAAGTGATTTTTCCTAATCTGCCCGAACCACCCAGTTACGAAAAAATGTAACATATTAGGCCATAACTTTTGACTTGTATTTCCAAATGTCATGAAATTTGGTGCATATGAAAGATATCCCTCACCCCCACCTTCTACTAAAATTTCAGCCAAAAATATGGAAACCTGTAGTCGTACGTACCTGCCCAAAAATTCTATATGGCCAAAAAACGTCTTTTAGGGGATAATATTAACACTATCACCTCCAAGTTCTAGAATTACTGTACCTTACTATTATTAGTGCACCTTACTATTAATATTATTATAGTTGCAGGGCACACTAATTAAATTAACTTGAGTATCCGATACGGAAGTTGCATCTTCCAGAAACAAACCAATTTCACCTAAGTATAACACACAACACTACAGATTGATTGAGGACTTAACATAAATAAGTAGAAAATAGAAATCAGTCGTCACGGACCGGGTCTGGGAAGCCCGGGCGTTTCCATGGACCCGCGCCCGACACTCACGAGGCTGGTCTGGTCTCGCTCGCAACTCTCTGAAGCTCTCCTTCCTTCCTCCCTTTCCACAACCATTACCTTCAGATCCTGTGTATTCACTCGGCGCATCTGCGAATCGACCATTATTGCTCAACAATCTCGGTCTCGCAACCCTTTAGAACCTCTTCCGGAGTTCAATTTGGTTCATTTTTGCTGGAGAATAATGCGGGAGTGTCGATAGCTGGTGGACAGACAGATTTCGATCGGGAGTGTCCCGGAGACCGCTGAATCTGCGCTTGTTTGAAAGCCGGCCACAGGGGTAGGTTTTCCCGTTGCTTTCTCGCTTAATGCTGCTTTTGCTTTCATTTTGTACTTGTTAACTTAACAAGGGTTTGAGATGATTCTGAGCTAAAAGTGAGCTTGTTGGCGGCAGGTGGTCCTGGCAGCTTCTATCATCAGCAAGTCGGGGAAAGGTACTGTGTCTGCACTTGTGTTTTTTTATCGCTTTGGTAGAGGTGGATAATTAGGTTGTTGTTGTTTCGCTTGATAATGTTGTGGATATTTTCCAACCAAACATCATCCACAAATCATTTTTGTTGTTGTCTTAGATATAATGGGGTGATGAAAAGAAATTATCATCTTGAGTTTGATCAAGCCAAGTGCCCAAACTAGTATTTCCACCATGAAGTCTAGCATTATAGTGCTTCAATAGAAACAATAATTACTAAAAATTATCAAAATACAAAAAACTTAAGTATGCACATGCTACCCGTTTTCGGTAAACAATAAACCAAAATGCAAAAGAGAAGGTAGAATTTTTTTTTTATAAAGAAGAAGGCAAGATGGGCTTCATAAGAAGTGATATATCCAATTGCTTATGAAGAAAGAAAAGTATCATCTAATTTAGGTGGCATGCATTTCAAATCTTGCGCTAGCTAGTAGGAATCTTGTTTGTGATAACCACCTAAACTATGAATAATTATTGTCCTAAATGACTAATATGTGACTTGAACAAAGAATATTCTTGACCTACATTGAAGTGCACATGCTCATGGGTGCACACTAATAATTCTTTGAAATCTTACATTTGACATATCTTATGTAATAAAGTATGATATAAGCCTCCATCAACAATTTTCCATCCACTAATTAATGGAGTGGTTGGTTTGAACATAAAATTGTGACATGGATTCAAATATACGGATTTTTGTATTCAATTAAAACACCATATTCGTTATAATGAGAGAATGGGGACCTCTCAAAATAAATACAATAGATTTGACCAAAATCACAAATTTCCATTTGAAATCACAAATTTCCATTAAAATGAGAGTTTTCAGATCAAATCGATCTGAATTGACACAAAACCTTTCAGATTTGACCTAAAAGTGAAAGGATTTACATTAGTTTAGCTCAATTTGACCTAAAACCTTTCAGTTTTAGGTCAAATCTAAAAGGTTTTGTGTCAATTCAGATCGATTCGATCTGAATTGACATAAAACATTTCGTCAAGTTGACTTTTTTTTGGGTGAATTTATGGTTTTGGAACTCTCAATTCACTAGAAAACTCTCATATTAATGAATATGGTGTTTTAACCCCTAAATCCCCAAGGCATTTTCTAGCTCCGAAACCACTGAAAATTGTCATTTCTGTTGCAATCACTCCCTAAACCAAAAAAAAATAATCTTTAGAGTCTAACCATACGATCTAATACTTCACTTGTCTTGAATCAAGTGGTAAAAATTTCATGAAGTTTGACCACAAGGATTGGAAGATATTAGCATTTGAAGTTGGAAAAAGAAGTTTTTTTGAACCATGGCCTGCAATTTGAGATGACTTTGACGGCCATTTGTGGATTCTTTTTGCACTACACACCATAAAGTTAAATTTTGTTATGTTGAACATTTCAGTTGAAAGTTGGGGAAAAAAAATTTAGAGTGTCAAAACTTGAATTTCACACACGGGGGAGTCACTAGCTTAGAGGTTTGATATATACGTGAGATTGGGGGATATTTTAGAGGGGGCTATTTTTCTAATATTTTGTAATTTAATATACCCTATTGTTAAGAATAATTCTAAATTGTCATTTATTATAGCACCCTTTATCATTTATAATACACATTTGAGTCCGAATTTTTGGCCCCTATATTAGATTTAAAAATTAGAACTAATAGGTATTGTATAATTTTTTTTCTATTACTGTTTTTTATTCTTTAATTTTCTTCTTTATTCTTTTATCACTTTTTTTTCAAACCATTTTTTTATGGTTATTGAAAACTAAAATACTTTATATTTAGACAATATACTATGTCCAAGGGTGAATGCAAGAAACACCTATACTATTTTGCATCACACCATGCATGTTGATTTGTTTTGACCATAACTTTTGTTTTTTGGCTCCAAATGACTCAAAATTAATAGGTAAGGTACTCGTGACTATTATACACCTTATTCAATTTTTAAAATAATTTCCAAAAATATTTTACTATCAAAAAATAGACCCCAATTTTATAGCACCTTTACCAATTTGGAGGTTTTTAGTACTATTTAGTATCAAAAAAACAAATCTTGTGCTGAAATTTAGAAGGGATGGTCTTTTAGTAGAATTGTAGCTATTCTCTAAAGGAATTATTAAATTAATTAATTATATGTGGTGTGGAAGTCCACAAAATGCGCTTCTTTCTGCTTGCATTTTGTAACATATAAAATAATATTTTGGAGGTTTTTTGGATGAATGATCATTTGCATAGAGTTATTACTATTTTCTTGAGATTTTGCACTTTTTTAGTTCTCCTACTTAGAGAATTTTTCTATGCATTTTCTTTGGTGGTTACTTTCATCTTAAAGGTGTTTACATTAGCCATATTTTTTAATATTTAAAAGAAATACTCCAGATGAAAAAAAGGCATGAGTACTGTAAAACGCAACAAAATTGACAGGTGTTTCTTGCATTCACTTGGAAATTGATACATTCACACAAATTGTAAACAATGCATTCTAGTTGTGTCAAACAACTTATTACTAATCATCTACAATATATTCTAATGAATACAAGGAGTGCAAGTCCTCAACAAAAATAAGATGACATTGCATTATAATATAACAAACAAGCATAGACCACCAAGCACTTACACACCTAATAATGATAGACTATCAAGCTCTTTTATACCTTTCTACTATTTGGAATGAACAAATAAGAGATTCTTCAAATTTCAAGTGACTTCAAAGGACTTTATAGATAACTTTCAAGGCAACTAGAGCCCCTCATCCAAGGTTTATGGGTAATTTGGAACAAATAATGTGTCATCTTTTGTCCATCTCTTCTTTAAGGACATTAAATACCTACTCTACAAAATTGTTTTCTCCCACATATTATTGTCTCCCTATATTTTTTCTACGTAAAATTTAATACATAGTATTATGAATAACCCAATATTAGTTATAATACTCTACATGTAATTTTACACACTCTATATTAGATATAATAGTTTTTTTAATTTTAGGTAAAATACATATATAGTACCCTATTTTAGATCTCACGTGGTTTCTAATATGCGCACGAAGCGACCTCCTCGGGATTTCACATATAAAAAAATTGTTCAGTAGAAGTAGTCCCAAAATCGAATGAAACACTAAATTGTTAATAGCTCTTAGGTGGAATTAAAACACCATAATCCCAATGGTGAGATTGTTTTTGCAAACAAAATTAACCTTTTTAAAAAAAAAATTGAAAAAAATTGAAAATTGCATTCAAAAAATGAATTCTAGAATTTTTTTTTTTGAAGATGCTTAGATTGCCCAAAAAACAAGATTGTCCTAACTTTCTCGTTCTGAATCCAAATAGAATGAATCAAAGCTTCAAATGTAGACAAAAACATGATCTTTGAGGAAATTTTTTTCTTGAAAAAAATTCAATTTTTAAAAGTTTTTTTTTTTGCCCAGCAAATTGCTTTTTGACTTTGGTGGCATAACTTCTGCTCCCGAGCACCGATTGAAAAAACTAATCTAGAAAGCTAATGTAATTCTCTATCTTCAAAAAAAAATTCAAAAAATCAGGTCAAAATTTCAGGTCACACGTGCCTGCCCAAAATCCCAAGTGTCCCCCGAGGGGACTTTGGGGATTTAGGGGTTAAACTACCATGCAGAAATTTTAACCTGCGACTTGGAAATAAATGGGATTGATGTACAAGAAATTTACAAAAAAAACTATTATATTGCCAATTTACTTGACCTTTTTATATTGCAAGGTGATTTAAAGTAAGGTAGACCTTTTTTTTGCTGAGTGCACCTAACAAGATGCAATACTTAAAGGTACAGAGACTCAAATTTTGTAGAGCAAAATTTTTACTCCAAGAGGGCTTGAAGTCTACTGCCCTTGTTTTGTAGGAATGAAAAGGATCATTTTTTTCAAACATTAAAATCTTTCAATCCATTTGGTCAAATGGCTTGAATCTTTTCTACACATTTTTATAATAGTCTACTACACTTTTATATGGTTGAAGTTCCAAAAACAAAATTTTGATTTTCAATTTTGTGCACTACACTAAAAAATGGCAGTTTTTGACAATTTCTCATGATAAACACCCGCTTCTTTTTTTAGGAATTAATTATTTGAAGTGATTCAATGTAGGTCAAGAATCCTTCACATCAATTTAATTAACTTCTAATGAATGTAGTCTAAGCAGTGTACACATTTGGATGAAATTGGATGAAAAGTAGAAGACAAAAGATGAAATTTAGATATTGATTACTCTATTGGAGATTGTTTGAATATAGTACAGATCAAATTTTATTGATTTGATCAAAAGTATCATGGACTTTTGTATAAGTACACCTTGCAAATTCTAAAACAAATTTTTAAAATTCTAAAATTAGTGAGCCTTACTATCATCCTCTAAATGCCAATTAGGTGTTCCATGTCTTGTTCCATGCCGCAATATAGATACAATGCACAATGTATGAATATATACAAATGTGGATGTTGATGCACAAACATTTACAATAGAACCTCTCTAAAGTAATAGGGCCAGGACCACTTGCCAATATTACAATAGTTGATTTAGAGAGGGTCAATAAACTAAAGAATTTGCATACATGAAGCTGCCAAAGTTGCAGAAGTGGCACATCTTGAAAAAAATAAAATAAAGGACCTCATCATGACTAAGAAGCTTGTTCAAAAACCTATTTTAACTTCTTTTTTTTGTCCTTGGCTAACTGTCATTTAGTGCTACCACTTATTCTGTTCTCCAAGCCGGGACTACTAGGTTAAAAGAGTTTTATTGGCTTATAGACATTAGGAAAAATTTCAGCCCTCGAAGGGGCTGCAAGTTTTGCACCCCCGAGGTGCAATTATAGACAAAATAAAAAATAAAATATAATTCTTTATTTAAAAGAAGTTGGGCGCTGACATGGCACTAACGCCACATCAGATTTTTTATTTTTTTAATAATTTTTTAACAATTTTTTTTTTTAACAAAAATATATTTTTATTTTTTTTGTAACTGCACTGTGGGGGTGCCGAAAATAAAAAACTTGCAGCCTTTGCAAGGTTCAGAATTCTTGTAATGTGAGGCTCTTCTACAATATCCCATATCTTTTGAACCTTTAACCCCTCAAGGCCCAAGGGGACCAAAACTGTCCCTCCTTGTTTGTAATTTGGGATGTTTAAATTTTCTTCATGATTAATTATAATGGTCATTATTTTCTTTAGGTTCTTGTTGAAGTCTTCTTTTAGTATCAAAAGTCTGATTTTGAAAATGTCTAATTATGATTTTTTTATTTAAGATTTTGTGCAAGGGTGTCTACTGCAAATTCTTCACTTTCTAGTGTTGAGAGCTCTTGGAAATGAGCCTAAAGTACACTAGAACTTGGAGAAACAATCACATTAGAAATTTAATTTAAAAAGTTGTAGAGTAGATTTTAAGAAGCCGTAAATTGATTAGGATTACACATGTTGTACTCTACATACTCATATTTTTTTGGTATCCTCAATTTTAAATTTGAGATGTGAAAAGAGGATTGAAAGGCTTCAATTCACTTTCACAGTTTTAACACCCTCTTGATCAAATGTTATAATCTTTCAATTCATAAGAGGTATTGTTGTGCTTTCTTTTGTTATGTTATCTCTAACATATCTAGTTTGAATTTGTACGGTTACAATTTTAAAAAAAGTGATGCAACTTATCAAAATATTGACATTTTGTTCATCAAAGAACAAATTCTGAAATACTCAAGACAGAGTGTGGGCCTTGAGGGGTTAAACTTGCTCATTTGAAGCTTGCATCCAATGCCCCAAAAATGTATTAGCTAAGAGCCTCATTGGATATGAAATATGGGACATGGGACTCAAATATATGTTGACCCCTAAAGTCCTATGACTATGTTCTCACTGAAAACGCCCCAAAATTGCTGTTTTTAGTACAAGTATCCAATTTTTGAAAAAAAACTTTTTTGACAGATGTAACCGTAGGATCTTGTAGTATAGTGACTTGAAAACATGTGGTAAAAATTTCAGGAATTTCCACCGCGTGGATTACAAGACATAAGCATTCAAATTCACTAAAACCATTTTTTTGACCCTGCAAAAAACAAGGCAGCAACACTTCACAAGCTCACTTTTCAATGGAAAAATGTCCAAAATGATGGTGCTTTATTGGATTCTTTTTCCTAGACAAGTTGGCCACATGCTTGAAAATTTTCACTTCATTTGAAATTGTACAATATATAGGAAAAAAATAGTAAGCAGATAGAAGTAAAGAATGATTCAAAATACAAAATTATCAAGAATTTAATTATGGAATTGAAAAATGATAATTCCAATGGTGGCAATGTTTTAATACATCCTAAGATTTTTTTTTTTTTTTCAAAAAATATTGAAAATTGAGCAAGATAAAAGACTTCAAAGTTTATTTTAGAGTAGAGAATCCGTAACTGCCCACAAACTTAACCCCTAAAGTCTTGAACATGCTTTTTTGAGAACATAGCGTTTTTGGGCAGCTCACTACAAGCGGAGTTTTTAATTTTTTTTTTTGAAATCTTCACACAACATTTTCCCAAGGAGTAGCTTCAAGGCCCAACAATTTTCATAACTTTTGACTACATGATTAAAAAGTTATTGCATGATATGTAATTTTCATTGCTCTGCGGGCAGCCCGGGCAGCAAAAAAAACTTCTTTAAAAAACACTATTTTGAAAAATAAAAATTTGAAATTGGTTCTTTAGATTTATATGTACGCAGGAAGCTTTGAATCATTCCATTTGCATTAACGAGTCAAAAGTTATGAGGATTCTTAGTTTGAGGGTAGTTATGGAATCTCAACTCTAAAATAAACTCTGAAGTCCTTTATCTAACTCAATTTTCAATATTTTGAATAAAACAAAAAAGATTTTGCGTATATTGTTTATTACAACATTACAAACGCTAGGATTGGCATTTTTCAATTTCATAATTAAATTCTTGACGATTTAGTATTTTGAGTCATTCTCTACTTCTTCCTACTTACTATTTTTTTCCTATATGTTGTACAATTCCAAATGATCTGAAAATTTTCAAGGATGTAGCCAACTTGCCTTGAAGAATGAATCCAAAGAGTAACCACCATTTTGGAGATTTTTTCATACAAATGTGACCTTGTGAAGGGCAGCTGCCCAGATTTTTGCAGTGATTAAAAAAGGTTTTTTGTCAATCCAAACGCTATTATCTTGCAATCTACATGATGGAAAATTCTGAAATTTTTTTCACATCTTCTTAAACTAGTGTACTACAAGATCCTACGGTTACATGTGTTCAAAAATATTTTTTTCTAAAATTTGATACTTGTATTAGAAATGGCAATTTTGGAGCGGTTTTGGTGAAATCATAGTAAAAAACCTTTAGGGGTTAAAATCTTCATAATTTTTGACTCATTGATCAAAATGGGATGATTCAAAGCTTTTCATCTATATATAACTCTAGAAAACTAATTTCAAATTTTTGTTTTCGAAAAAGTGATTTTTCCTAATCTGCCCGA
The DNA here is from genome assembly GCA_951230915.1 of Antitrichia curtipendula. Classification (NCBI taxonomy): domain Eukaryota; kingdom Viridiplantae; phylum Streptophyta; class Bryopsida; order Hypnales; family Leucodontaceae; genus Antitrichia; species Antitrichia curtipendula. The sequence continues at coordinate 37,677 of CATNWC010000170.1, read as the reverse complement.
ACCACCCAGTTACGAAAAAATGTAACATATTAGGCCATAACTTTTGACTTGTATTTCCAAATGTCATGAAATTTGGTGCATATGAAAGATATCCCTCACCCCCACCTTCTACTAAAATTTCAGCCAAAAATATGGAAACCTGTAGTCGTACGTACCTGCCCAAAAATTCTATATGGCCAAAAAACGTCTTTTAGGGGATAATATTAACACTATCACCTCCAAGTTCTAGAATTACTGTACCTTACTATTATTAGTGCACCTTACTATTAATATTATTATAGTTGCAGGGCACACTAATTAAATTAACTTGTGGATATTTTACGGTAGTCGAGCATCACAAGCGCGTCTTAGGGTTTTCGGTCAGTCGACTTGCAACGGGATACCGAGTCTTTTAGTGCGTATGCTTTGAGGTCTCATTATCATGTGTTTCCCTCTCTTTATCTTTAGTGTGGTTTAGAATCGGCGCAAGTACGTTTTGATTGGCGCAACACGTTTTGCTTGAAGAGAGGCTACAGATTTCTAGGCTTGCGGATTTCTTGTCACACTTTGAGGTATTTGCTGCGCTACATTCTCTCCCTTTCGATTTCTTGTTTTTTTGGTTTTCTTGTGCAATGCTATTTTGAGGAATGCTTGAGGAAAGATTGCATGTTTTTGTGGAATGGTAAGTTGAGCGAGGTGGAGTGTTGGTTCACTTGTGCTGCTTGGCTTGTGGAATGTGGAATGCTTGGGGAATGTATGGTTTTATTGTATGGAATGTTGAAGATGATTTGAGATTCATATGAGAGCCTTACAGTGTTAATTTGGAGATTAATTCAATTTTGAGTAATTTGTTGTTGTTGTTTTCTTCAGGTAATTGGAGTAGTTTTGTGGGAAGGTGGAGGTACTTGCAATGCCTTTATTTGCACAAGAAGTTACTTATCGTGGGGAGGGGGGTTCACGAACGCCTCCAGTTCCTCTTGATGAGCTTCTTTCTCCATCTTTTCTTACTCTCTATGATGAAGAGTTACTTTCATATTCGATATGGGACCATTGTGCCGCAAAGCTGGAGGCAACTCATGGTGCTACATATCCTGCTGATTCCGTGGAGGACCTCTTGAGTGCATTGGAACCTCTTTTGGCTCCAAACGTTATTACTCAAATTGGTGTTACTTTGGATGCTCTTGGTAACTCCATTTTAGGGGTAGAGACTACCCTCCTTCCAAGTTTAAGGAGTGTGTTGGAGAACATTCTTATTGATTTGAAGAATCGTGCGTCTACCGCTGCTCATGGTGATGATGACAGGCTTGGGCATGCATGGGTGCAAGTACCTCAGAGACGAAGAAGAGGCCAAGGGGGTGTTGCAAGAGGTCAAAGAGGTGCAAGGGGAAGAGGAGGAGGTAGGCAAAGGGTCTCACTACGAGTGCGTGGCCAGACCGAGGGTGATGATGATGGTGATGATCCGTTGAGGCGAGAAGAGCTTGTGAATGCACAGTTTTTTAAAGATGTCCTTCGTATTTATGTGGAAATGGATGCTTATACTACCCCACCAAAAAGTAACCAACAACAACGCTCCACTCGAAAGGTTAGCATCGGAGAACGTGCAGAAGCTTTTGCTAGGCATTTGGAGGTGGCTCCCACTCATGTACCGTATAGCCCATACAATACCGCTGGAGTGGCTTGTTTCTACCATGGGACGCGACTCTCGATGTCAAGTGGTTTTTCTAATGTGGGCATCCTACCTATGAAGTTTTGCACTGAGTTCAGCTTTTCTCCGGCTTTTTATGTCACTAATAGTGTTATCGCGGCATTCGAGTTCCCTTTGCACAACCGCCTTTCTATGAATCCTGATGACACTGTTGCAGTTTTTGGTTTTGAACTTGATTTGAGAATACTTCACGGAGAGATTGCAGCACCAAGTGGACAGATTTTCAGAGTGCGTTGGTTTGAGGTGGGTGTTGAGGATGAAGCATGGAAAAAGTTTTGTGAATTAAACCTCTATGATGGCACGCGAAAACATCAGCATTCCTATGATATCGTGATTGGCTCTATGTGTTATCGAAATGACCGAAACCGTTCCATTACTCCTCGTGAGATGGAAGGTTTGGTACAAATAGCGTTTTGTTCCAAGGCTGCGTGGACATGGGCAGGATCTTGCTTGAAACGGATGTTTATTGAGATTCGGACAAACCAGGTATGAAAATTCACTTAGCATTGTGTTCTTGTTTTCCTCTTTGCCATTTGTTGAAGGCACTTGCAGTAGCAAACAAGAATATACCGAAGGATTTTTAACATATGTGCATTGTGATGTTGGTTTAACAGGTTCTTGAAGGCATGTGAGCATGAATTGGATTCAAGAGATTATTCAGTGTCATCACCTACGGTCGTAGCTTTAAAACTACACATTACCATGCATGAGATCGGGTCCCTAGTTTTGGAGTACCTATTTCACTTTGTATACGATTTTGCCTTGTGAATAAAGTCTCACATCTTTTGCAATCAATTGTGTCGACTTTGCCTGATTCAATTTTGTGCAAGGATCTCGGCAGTATGTGGACATGTCCAGGATACGAATCGAGGGTTTACCCGCTACTTTCCCGAAGCTTGTTGGTATCGGCAAGCAGCATACATACGTGGAGACAGACAATGTCCGCTATGTCTATCAACCGATGGATATTGTACCTTCTTCTAATTACCAATAAGCAGAGCAACATTTTAGAGGATCGGGACACCTTACAACTCCTCTCTAAGCTTGTATCCTCCTCAAATTTAGGGTTTTGTGATTTTTTAGCATACGTATATTATTTTAGGTGTTCATCGATTGTATTCTGTGCTTGAGTGATTTTGGGTTCCAGTCGATTGGAAAGTTCTGTATTCCTTTGAATTTACTCTCACCGTGTTTAACTACTCAAATTTTAGTAAAATTGGGCTCGAACGTGGCTAGTGTTTATTTTGGATGCCATGAATGACAGAGTGTAATTCTTGACGCACACTTGGTACCTGAATACGTACCATCTCTCGATGAGGAAGGTATTTGCAGGATGGCCTTTGAGCTTATATTTGCGTTCGATGGAGTGATGTCGTTAGGGCATAAAGAGAATGTCACTATTTCGCAAGTCAAGCAGTACGTGGAGATGGAGAGCCACGAAGAAAGGCTACACAAGCGCATCATTGAGAGCAAAATCAATGACACGAAAGACATCATGAAGCGCAAGGCGAATGAGATTGAGAAGAATCGGGTATGCAGAATTTCGATTATTTCTAAGAACTTGTTTCTGCTGGTGTTTACTAACCACATCTTCCTCAGTATTTGTGTTAATAACATTAAATCACAACGCGTTAGAAGATTTACTCGGTGTTAATTTACCTTAACCAAACTGGAAGTGTATATATAAACGTACTTGAAGCTCTGTTAGCTACTATCTTGCAAAAATGTTTCACTCTGTATTGCTATTTGTGATAGTTACGTTTGTGATATGCAGATTGTGAAGGGCAGAGGTGATAAAGGGAACTTCGTGCCATCCATGCCATCCATGGGTTCTTCTAGGTTTGACAATGGCTTCGAAGACACCAACTCTTCAATGGTTGGCGGCATGAGAAACAATTCATCTGGCTTTGGGTCAGGTCTCGATACTGACGTCTTCAAACCTTCAGGTATGTTATAATGAGCTATATCTCTCATTTTATCGACGCAAGTTGCTTATTTGTGATAGCGTGTCTTATTTCTATCTGGATGTTTGGTGAACTGACTGGTTTTTGTTTTGATGTCTGTTTTGATGTTTCAGCTCGTGCTACCTCTACTTCAGTTCCTTCGAAGGGCGGCATGCAATTAGGAAAGTCAACGAAGACAAATCAGTTCTTGGAGTCTTTGAAAGCGGAGGATGAAGTTATTGTTGAAGATGTTGTACCTGGACCTATCAGATCAGCAGGTGCCACACCCATCAGTTCAGATCCCATTATGGTGGGCGTGGAGGAGAAGCTCGTGGTTGTCTTCAAGAAGGATGGGGGTCTTGAAAACATGGTAATATGTCTCTTGTGGTGCAAAAAAGAGAAGATGCTTACATTTTGGTCCAGGTGCTTAACTCTTCCGTTGTGTCCAGCTCCTCTCTCGATTTTGTTGCTAATTTTCTATAAGTTTCTAATGTTATGTTAGTAGTCCTCAGCTCTACAATTTTCAATGTTCTTCGTATTGAACAGTTTTTTTCCTCTCAACAGGTTGAGTCAGGTGCAAACAAATTGTTCGACTTTAAGACGCATCCAAAGATTGACAAGACTCTTTACTCAGATAAGAACATATTGGGTCTTAAGGATTCAGGAAGGCCATTTCCTGTCGGAAGTCCTCTGGGTATTTTGAAGTGGCGCATGCAAAGCAAGCAAGAGTCACTGGTGCCGCTCCGCAGTAAGCATCCGTTCAGCCTTGATGCAATTGATTATGTTTGTGTCCGAGTAATTACCCGATTGTTGATTCTGTTTTATTTGTGCCGCTTGTGGTAAAAAATTCGGTGTTCACCTATTGGAGAAGCGTGTAATCCTTTTTGACATTTGAGTTATATGCTGCTTGTTGCGCTCACACACACGCACACGCTCACGCTCATACATGTGCATTACTATTATTTTTGAGATCAAGGAAACTGACTTTGCAATGTTTTGTTGCAGTCAACTGCTGGCCATCCGTATCTGGTGGAGAATCATATGTCAACATCGAATACAAGGCCACTAAAGCATTTGATCTTCAGAATGTTATCATCCATATTCACTTCATGGTTGCCATCCTTGAGAAGCTCGTCTCTTTTGACGCTTTTGGGTGATTTTTTAGTTCTTCAAGGCAAGTGCTGATTCTGAATGCCTGCTGCACTGCTCCTCCAGGTACGATTCTAGGCATTCAGTGCTCGAGTGGTCCATCACCCTGATCGACAATACAAACAGAAGTTAACTGATCTGCTCTTTCTTCGAGTGCCTGCTGGAGGATGCTGATTTATTGGAACTTAGCCTCTTGTCTCTCATTCCCTGGCAGCTAACATCACCTGGTTTGCTTCTTGTTTCAGTGGATCTATGGAATTTGTGGTGCCTGCAGCAGATCCAAATTCTTTCTTTCCTATCGATGTCAAATTTTCAGCAAACAAGACCTTCTGTGATATGAAGGTAACGTTATTTATACCGTACTTCTCAACTTTTAGTTTTATATTTTCAAGGATAGCAGCTTTTTGAGTTCAACTTCTCATTTGCGTTTTTATGTTCTTTTGTTTTCAGCAGGTTGGATCTGTGGTTCAGACTCAGAGTGGTACTGCTGTGAAGTTTGGGAAACGGACTCAATTGGTGGTGGACAGCTACCAAGTTGTATAAAGTTCACTTCAGTGTTGGCATGATACGAATTTCATAGCAGCGAGTCTGGAGTAGAGTCTGGAAGAAGGGAAAGTCGACCTCCTTTCTCTTTCGACCATCACCATAGGTGCGTCAGATCAATGGAGGTGTTCTTGGCAAAATATGAGGTTTACAGACCATTAGTTTAGTATATTACAGGTCGATTGAATTATGTTTGTCTCAGCGCTCTGCAGTTACTTGCGCTCTTCAAGAGGTGCATATGCACAAGTTTATAGAGGACGGATTAGAAGTGATTTTTGGTCAGGATGGAAGAGCTGGGACCAGGAACCTTGATAGATGTTGGGCTGGGCAGGGTAATGAGGTTTACAAATGTTGGAACTGCCATATTTCCTTCCACAAGGGTTGTTGTAGTTGAGTGCTGAAGGGGAGACTTCTTTTTGCGATGCCTGATTTCTGGTGACCTAATCACTCATCAAATTAGAAGTTTACAGTCCATAATCTACATCAGGTAGGGTTCGAAAATGTCTGAAACTCGTTTAATGCCAAGAATATTTTTGCTGCTGTTTTACAGAGCTCAAAAATTGACATGCGATTTCTTCGCCAGCTCATCCTGCTCTCCTAGATAAGCTTGCAGCTATTCTATGTTTTGACTAGCCTAATTTGGCACCATTGCAGATGCTGAAAACCCATGTTACCACATGAATATTCAGTACAGTAGAACCTCATAGTCTGGGAATTATGCACTAAGAGAGGTTTATGTATTTGGAGAGGTTCAGTACTGTTCACTACCTAACGTGGCTTCTAACTACATGGCCTCCAACCACATGGCTTCTAACTACAAGACCTCCAATCACTATTCATCAATAAATGCTTCAAGGTACTACCTCTCTTACTGCATATTATGCACAAAGAGAGTATGCACTAAGCGAGGTTCTACTGTACTTGTGTTTTTGAGCGATTTTGAAGACTTTGACGGTAATATGATACTTTCGCATTCAAATGACTTGTTTTCAGTACAAAAAAGTATAGCATCAAATTGAAAGTTTATGAAGCTATCTAAAGTGCCATACTGTAATTAGAGTAAGAATGATTACATCCCAAAACTGTGGACACCAGAGTTTTCAAGGACAGACTGACTCACAACATACTAATAGAAGGTATTTAATTATACAGTTGACCATGTACAGAGAGAAACAGGTAAGTTTCATTCTAGAATATTCTCAAATTGGTTCATGTCGTGACTTTTACAAGCCACATCTTTGACACCACGTGACATGTTGATATAAATCAATTTAGTTCCACCGTTATCAAAATTTGTAAAAGTTGAACAAAACATGTCAAGAAGAGTAATACAATAGAACCTCTTAGTGCATACTATCTTAGTGCATAAAAGACAGGTTGTTTGTTTGTTTTACTTGTTTTGTTTGTTTTGTTACGTTGAGATCTCCCTGACCATGCATCTCTTGGCTGTATGCTTGGTACTTTCGGCAAGCTCTTGGCGAGGAGGGGTGCACGGGCTTGGTTTTGTGGCGTTTGGACCTAGGGTGTGAAAGTCATTGAATTTTAAAGTATTTGTGGATCAAAAAATTAGAAAATTACTTTTACTTTGATTTTGGTCGTATTCTTGGTTACCGTTGGAAAGCTCTTGGTGAGGAGGGATGGACGGGCTTTGTATTGTGGTGTTTGAAATGATTGTGTGAAATTTATTGAATTTCAAAGTTTTTATTATAAACTAGATAATTAAAAAATTATTTTTACTATGCTTTTGGCTGTGGCAACGGCATAGGATACACTAGTAAGTTGTAAGAGAGGTCATACTATTTGTGAATAGTAGGAATGAAGCTTGGTATTCCTGTACAAAATACTAACGAATCTTGAGCACGATCTTTCCTAGCTTAACCTATAAACATAAATTTCGTATTCAATAGTCCACATCGGAGGATGTATACTTTCGGTGCTTATGAACAAAAAAAAGATCGACAATTGACAACGAGTACTCCAGAAATAAAATGTAGGATCCATCGGTCTTTTAATCAACTTTATGCATGAGAAAACAAGTTACAGTCATACCACAGCAACGTTGAAGTCGACAAGGTATCCAGTGCCTCTTGTTCGAGTAAACAGAAAATTGCCCGGTTTTACATCACGGTGAACAATCCCCTGCAGGAGTTTAAATAATCTCGATCAGAAAAACTCTGAACACCTTATGATCAAACAAAGGAGTAGGAAGTTTGGACGCCAATCTCACCTGCTTGTGCAAATAAGCAAGGGAATTAGTGAGCAAGCTTCAAAGTGTCCAATATGGTCATATCCTTCTTTCCAAAACAATTTAAGAGCATTGGACCATTGTTCGTTCGGGGGACAAATGGAATTTTGGGCAAGTACCTATAGGCTGAATTTTTGTTGTGATTTTTTGAAATTTTTTTGGAAAATAGAAAAACTGATAAGCTTCTTGGGAATATAATTTCTTTTTCAATTAGTGCCCGGGAACAAAAGCTATGCCCAAATAAACTCAAAACAGGGGAGAAGGGGCAACAAAAAAAATTTGCAAAAGATTTATTTTTAATTTTTAATTTTTTTCCTTATAGATTATATTTTTGCCTATTTGGGAAGCTTTGGTTCATTTCATTTGGATTTTTTATAAGAAAGTTATGGACAAACTTGTTTTTTGGGCAATTAGAGCATCTTCTTGACAAAAATAACTTGTAGGATTCATTTTGGAATGCAATTTGTGCAACTTTTCAAATAAAGAAGTTCCACATGGTTTAGTTTTCTTGCTAGAACGATCTCACCATTGGGATTAGTGCATTTTAATTCCATTTAAAAGATATCAATATTTTAGATTTTCCTTCTATCTTGTACTATCTTCTACTTAACAATTTTCTTAAGAATGAAAATTAAGTTTTTTTGAATTTCTTTTTTTTTCCTAGACACTCAACTCAATTTTCCACTAGAAATATTTAAAGCTCAAAACTTTGTAGTGCAAAAAATTTAAGTTAAAAATGTTCAAAGTCAAAAAATCTAGTCCCGCAATGTGCTAAAAATCTTGTTTTTATTTTTCACTTTAAACACAGAAATCTTGCAATCTGTGCGGTCAAAAATTCTGAAATTTTTCTACACATTGCCATACTAGTTAGGTATAAGATCTTATGATTGGATGTGCAAAAAAATAATTTTCAGATTTTTTTACTCTTTGCTTTAGAAATGGCAGTTTTGAGAATTTTTTGACAGAAAAAAGACCTTAGTCCTATAGGGGTTAAAACAAGGTTTCATTTGGATTCCGCATGCCAAAGTTATTATTTTTAAGTTGGAAACAACAATCTTAGATGTTAAATTGCAGGCAACCTTCACCTACCTTGGAAAGGGTTTTCTATTTGGATGAACAAGCCCCAAACTCAATTCCTATTAGAGGCAAATTTCTTCTAATGACCCCCATAGTATTGGTGGATCATCATCTTTGGTGTTTGTGACTTTTGAGATATAAGCAAAACATGAAAGTCACCTTGTTGATAAAATCAGCATTGACCTTCGAATTTTTTTTGTGTCTATCCAACAATTCTAATCATCAGGCACATCACCAGATCATTCACTGAACCCCTTGCAGGATAGAGTCGAAACTTAATTGATAAGAGCAAGATTTGCAGTTTTGCACGAGGCTGCAACTTCTCAAACCCTGAATGCAGCAGAAAAAGTCGAACCCCAAAATACAGATTCAGCAACTTCCATAGGAACATGGGCAATGTATCACCCTCAAGGGGAAGGGAACGGCATCCAGCCATCCACCTTTGTCTCTGGTGCTAAAGCGAGGGTTTGAAGTTTGGTATTCATCCCCAAAAGCTCCCCAAAGTAATCCAATTCCTGTTTTTCCTCAATTTACAGACCCTAAAACCAAAAGCTCCCCAAAACGATCCCGAAAGCAAACCCTAAACCGAGCTAGCGCTCGAGCTCACAGACATGGACAACATTTGAGCTCGAAATTGCATTCAAGCATTAACCCCTAAATGCCCAAGGCCTATTTTGGGCTTCCTGGAATTTGCTCTAAATTGAACAAAATGCCAACATTATGATAAGTTGTGTCAATTCTTTTTGAATTGTAACTGTACAAATTCAAACTAGACATGTTAGAGATCTCATAGGAAAAGAAAACACAACAATATCACTTATGGAGTGAAAGATTATAATGTTTGACCATGAGGGTGCTAAAACTGCAAAAATCTTTAAATCCTCTTTACACAAATCATATCTAAAAAGTTGGTGACCAAAAAAATATGAGGTTAAAGAGCCTAACTTATATAACCCCAATCAATTTACGGCTTCTTAAAATCTACTCTACAATTTTTTTAAATGAATTTTGAATGTGATTTTTTCTCCAAGATCTAGTGTATTTGAGGCTCATTTCCAAGAGCTCTCAACACTATGGAAAGTCAAGATTGCACTTGGTACCCTTGCACAAAATCTTGCATAGAAAGATCACTATCAATTATTTTCAAGATCGGATTTTTGGTGCTAAAAGTAGACTTCAAGAAGAACTTTAAAAAAATATAAACTACTAAAAATAGCAACTTGGTTAGGTTTTATTTAACTTCAAAGTTTTGCAAACACCAGATCTGGGTGCCTCGGGCATTTAGGGGTTAAGAAACGCAAACAAGCTCAAATGCCTAAAGCGGGAAAAAACGCTCCATGTAAGGAAACCTTGTTTAGAGTGGGGGACAAAAAGATCCATTCCTCATTGAGATGCTTCCTTACATAGTCGATACTTCACCAATTTTTATAACTAATTATATGATCTAAAAGCTATGAAAGAGAGACAAAAGGTGTCAAATTTTGAGGCATATCAAACAAGGAGAAGTAATTAAAAAATAATTTAGAAATAATAAATGAAAATCACAGTTAAAAGGCTCCAAAAATTGTTATAATATCACCACCAATGTTCCACCAATTTAAAACCAATCCACTATCAATCTACAAGGCACTCGCTTGATTTGAAGTACTTTCAAATTTCAAAGAGTGACTTAGAGGCAAAACAATATTATTGATGTTGATATTAGAGGCAAATTCTTTATGAATTCTAAGTGCAAAATTGTCTTTGGCAAATATTAAAGGATGCTAGGGTGATTATTTTCACTTCAAATTTTAATACATTTCTTCCCATGTCTTCAGCTTTTAGAATATATAATTATTTTTTAATTTGGTGGAGAATTGACTCATTTGGAAATGTCCAAGTGAGGAATGAACTTTTTGGTCCTCATCTCTACTTACACAGTCGTGAATAGAGTATCGATGGGGGCTGGAACCCTGGAATAAGTGTCGATGCTTGGTGGGTACCTCAAATATCTAGCATTGCGCTAATTCTGTAACTTTGGAATGCTGCTACCGGTAAACGCCAAGTGAAGCAATAGCACCTCTCCTAGACCCCATCTACATTGCGGCTCCACTTCTCCCACTTGTATTGCGGGCAACTGCGGCTCTGTAAATACAACAATTTCCTATATCCCTGGACAATTTCCTACATTCCTACCCGGGGTCTGTAGTATATCCCATGTCAGCACACTCACTTTCAGAAGACCAACCTCTCAGCATTCTCTTTGCAAAAACCCGGTTTGAACGGTCCATTAGTAACTTCCAAAATAGAGCAAACCTGACTAACCGTCAATGGCTCTGCAAGGATACAAATGAAATTTTTGCTAGTTTCCCAGCATTCACGAATAAAGAATTTATAATCACACATCAAATTCAAGTGCATGAAAAAATACTTGGAACACATGCGACTCCAAAAGTAAACCATTAGCAAGAACAAACTCCATTCGCACATGACGTCTAGAAAGTAAAAAGAGAAGTTGTTTGAAACGTTGGTTTGAAATTGAGAAGTGAATATTCTTGATTACCAGCAAGCGAGTACTCTCTAAACATAAGGGCAAGCTTCCGGAAAGAGCAAAGCCGTCAGCAAAATGAAAAGGGTCTAAAACCTAAAGCGTGACACTAGCAATCTAATTCCCTCTTGTCTAGAGATACATCCTGTATACACCAGAACAATTTATCCTTTATCACAGTCTTGCAAATTTACTCGACTTCAGCAAGGATCAGTTCTCACTTGGTGTCAAGCGTAGTGTTACATTGGGTCCAAGGAATGAATTTAGACAATTCACTGCGTTAAATTCACTCTGTGAATACCACTGTAACACCAAGTACTAACACACCTTCAACGCACGCGTCCACCAACAGTTTCTAGTGGCAGGATGACGTCACATGTACTTTGTACCTGAAAGAATAAGGAATCTCGTCCACAAGATGATGATTATATTCACAGAATCACGGACGCTACATGGTCTCGAGATCGCCCACTGGGCATTGAAGGTAAGCAGAATGTGATAGTTTCCTTGGAATCACCTTCACACCACTCTGCACTGCTATAGAAAGCTGTAGAGAAAATGGAACTAGGGAACTCGGTCTTCACAGATCAAAAAAGAATTCGTCCACTTTGCTATTGCTGCCAGATCCATGGAGAGGAATCACAGAGCAAGCCACACCACTACACCAAGCTATGTACACTGCACCTAAGATGAAGCTGAACTAGGAATGCCAAATTACTTACTGCATTTGAACATACACTGAATCGTACAACATTCCAAGAAGCCCGACTCATGAAAGCTCCATACTTGTGCCCCTTGAAGCAGTTTGGAAGGCTACTCCACTCTCCTGTAGACAAGTCCAAAAGCCAAAAATTGCCAGAAGAGTACCTTGACGCCATCAAAAAGCCTTCACATGCTTCTAGGGTCATCAAGCACCAGTTAAACTCCGGAAAGGCTTCAAAAGGAGAGGCACAAGTATGACCTCTCTTGTACCTAATCCGTTGCATTATTTTGGATACGATACTTGGTGATGCAATAGCCTCCCCCCTGTAAAATTTCACTATTCGATGTATTCGTGTGTAGCACAAACATGCAGTCCTTGTGAAACGCATACGTCATCACTGATGCTCCTCGGGAAGGACCCCTTTCAACACAACGCTTCATACACACTTCGAGTTGTGCTTGTGCTTTTGAAAGTCCTGAAACAGTCTCTGTATTTCCATCTGTAAGTGACACCAAAAATCAAACCAAGTGGAGGTGTTGCTCTGGTCCATTGTCTTGCACCAGAATCGATCGTATGTCTCTACTATGGGATGGCCTTCCATGTTTTTGCCAATCACCACCACCTTATAACACTTGGTTACAGAGTCCACTTTGATGTCCATCATTTTGGGTTAAGTAAACATATTTTAGAGGTGGAAGTTTGCGCTGAACTCGTGACAAGAGATTCACCACAACAATGCACAGGGGATTGGCTTTGTTGAGTCTCCATGTAGAGACAAAACAGACCAATCCACCATCACGTGCACCCATATCATCCCATCGATTTTCATGACTGATGGGACCTCCCGGATGCAAACGATAGGAGTATAGCGACCTGTGCGTGCTTAGATCACATATTGTCACGAGAAATTCTGAATTAGTCCAATAATTACGGTATGAAAAGCCTGCAACCATGGTGGGACTAGTTTCGTCAAGTGCTCGGTTGATTTCCGAGTTCACAGTAACCATGTCTCGGTTCCATTCCTTCGAGAGACTGCGCAGCCGAGTGACATCAGGCAAGGGCAGACGTGCCAACACACGTGCCAACAACTCCTTTGGAAGAGTTTTCCATAGAACAGGACTCATCTTCTTTGAATCCACGGAAATAATCTTGCGTGAAGCCGCTATGTTGAGTAAGCTTCGTAACTCCAACCCTGGTGGTCCTCCCTTACCACCTTCGACAAAGTCATTCAGCTTCTCTCGCAAGAGCCATGCCGCTTCAAGGTAATCCAGCTGTTCACCATCTTCTTCCAAGTCAACAATACTTGTTCCACCATGGTCCATCATCACCATGTCGCCCACCTCCACGGCATTGTTCCAAGGAACGATAGAATTGTTCTGATTCGAGTTTGAGGCCCGACCGCCACTAGCTTTGCGTTTTTTTCTGTTCATTCTCAACACCTTGTCTGACCTCTTGCAATTGTGCAGTAACCTCTCAGATATGGTTGATAATTGCTGGGATGATTGATCAAGTAGTCGCTGACCTAGAAAGCACAAACTTTCTCAAACACCCTTCCGCAGACTAGGCTCCATGGCCATTTCTAGTTCTGAATTGACAGCACAATAATTAAAGACTGGGATTCAAATGCATACTAATAATTATACATCAGGAACATGGGCTTTGAATCAAAGTACCTGCACAAAGTCTTCAGCTGTGGGCTCGGCATTGGATTGAAGTCCAGTACGTCAGCCCTACACCATGTCCACATTGATTCACGTCAAAAACCCTAAAACCGCCACCTTCCAGACACCACCCATTCCATCTCACACAAATGAAGACGCGTCACACAAATTTAAGCTTCACAACATTCCCTAAGGCAACACCACTTCGACCTAGATGCATCGAACCTCACAAGTCGGCATGCTCTCCACCCTAACCCACAAGAGCTACACATTTCATCTCTGATGAATTGAAAGACGTCTCCGAAAAGGATTGATGCTATCATCTCCATTTGTCAAGCACTTCAATTCTCAGTAGAACATCTTCCGACCCATCATCAACAAGAGCTTAGAAGGAGATTCATTTGTTTCAAAAGGATGCACTTACATGATTCTCGGATACCCATATCAGCCCTGACAATCTCCCAGTACATTCACAACCTCGATCAATGGCTACGAGGTGCGACTACGCATAGCTTCCTCCGATGCTCAAATAGTACCAACCCTTCCTTGAGCTCTCAGCATCAGGTTCACTCTCTTTGTCCAAGCAGACATGAATAGCTGATGAAGCAAAGAAGTTTTGAGAATAAGGTTAGCACTCTTCTTTCACATCTAATAGCTGACGCTATTTCTAATGAGGCGCACTTAATGAATGGCTAGGAAAGTAGGAATGGTACTGTATAATCAGGGCTTTTGTTGCAACACCTCCCATAACTCCTTTCATCAAAGGTGGGTTACCCCAAAAACCGCCACTAATTGCCACTGTGCCTACACAAAATAGTGAAATTAGGTTGCCCCATACTAATTTCTCGACATTCAACACTATATAAATATGTAAAAAGAATGCAGTAATGAAGGGACTATGTGTGTTGTAGGGATTGGTGCACTGTTCATGGCTTGGGTTTAGAGAATTGCATGCGGCTCCATGTAGACAAGCAATGGCTCATGAACTAACTTCTGTCAGGGAAGGCAACCTAATTGTTGAGGCAACCCAATTTCATTATTTTGAGTACACAAAATAGTGAAATTAGATTGCCTTGTCAACTAGGTTGCCTTATTTGAGATACTCCATGGATCAATGCTTGTTCCACATGGAGGCGCATACCACTCTCTGAACCAAGCCTTGAATTGGTACACAAATTTATGCCATACACATGGCTTTGGATTGAATGCATCATTGTACAAAAGCAGTGAACATTTCTATAGTGTGAATTGTCGAGAAATTAGAATGGAGCAACCTAATTTCATTGTTTTGTGTATTTACAGTAGAACCTTTCAAAGTTGATCCTCTTAGAGCCGATAAACCTCTATAAACAAATAGGGCCAAGTGGTCCCGGCTTTGGGAATAAAATAAGTTGTAGCACTAAATGAGAGCCTACCAAGGAACTCTGGTGGACCTCAACCTTGTCAAAGAAAGGTAAAATATTCTATTAAACAAGCTCCTTTTCCTAAAAATGTAGCACATATCCCCCTGCGGCAGCTTCTTGTGTAGTGCAAACCCTCTCTAAAAGCAATTAACTTCTCTAAAGCAATCTTGTCATGCGGTCCCAAACCAATCAGTTTAGAGAGGTTCTATTGTACTATTGATAGACTATTCAAATTTTAATATTTTCTTATTGGCAAGTGAAAGGAGGTTCCAATGCACCCTAAAACGTGACATTTGGATACTATATGCAAAAATTATGAAGGAACAAATTTTGGTTCGAAAAGCATTTTTTTTCATGTTAGTACATAATTGAATTTGGAGATGTACACAGAGTGAAGATGGTAATTTAGGGTCAATGGCGCATTTGAGGGGCCTACTTAAGATGAGTCGTGAAAAGGCAATGGAGTGGCTTGAAGGTGCTCAATGCTTATTCAACCCTTTTTTTAATTTTCATTATCAACTCTTTAAGGCAACCAGTCTGACATATATTGCTAACATTTTAGTAGTTGCAATATTTAATTTTTTGCAAATGATTTTTTTGCATACAATATCCAAATGTTTGTTTTAGCTTTTTTGCAAATGATTTTTTTGTCTTTAGAAATATAATTAATCTTGATTATGCTAGGCAATTACACCAAAAGTTCTATTAAAATCCTAAAAGACATGTTTGTTTGTTCACAAATCCAACTATAAACTTGTTAGGATACGTCCTAAAACTTTAGAGTAAGGTCATGATGCTTGAAGGTCCAATTGCAAGGTCATGATGCTTGAATATATAAAAGAAGTGTTTTTAACTCCTCCCAAATGGTTAACCCTGTAAGGATGATATAGACCATCTTTTGAACATTAGAGGAGTTTTGGGCCTCCTAAGAGACCGCGAGTTCCCGGACTGTGGGAACTCTGCAGGAATGCTGCGGCGCTGCCAAATGGCCCGGCTGACGTGGCCAAGCGACTACCACGTAATTTTTGAAAAAAAAAAAAAAAAAAAAAAAATTTGTTAAAATGATATTTTGGTAAATTTTTTTTTTTTTTTTTTTTTTCTGACATGCTCGTACCGTCGTTCCCTGAATCTGGACAGACTGGGAACGGGTCTGAAACAGTCTTCTAAGGCCCCCAAAACTCCTCTAATGCCTTTTCACCCAATTATGAAACAACTTAGGTTGGATGCCAGTTCCATTTATCTTTTAGGTAAAATTTACAAAAAAATATTTCAAAACTGGTATAACCTCCCTGAATTAATTAAATGTGTATTATATGGACCTCCTACCTTTACCACTCCAACCAAACTGTGTCAACAATCTAAACCAAAATTACACTAAACCCTTGCAAGGCAGTCCGTTAAAAATTAAATACAACAAATACCAAAATCTTCGCCTAGGGCTTACCTCTCTGGTTCTGTGTGCTGTTTCCCTTTCAATGGAAATTGTCCGTGTGTTTCTAGAAAAAAAAAATTGAATTAAAGACTACACTGAATAGTGCAATTAGGTTGCCCCACACTATAGTTGACCATGTCTGAACGTGTTAGATATGAGAAATTAGTGTGGGGCAACCTAACTGCACTATTTGGTGTACATAACCATGGGTCAGAGGGAGTCAAAATTGATTGCCGGTCTGTATGGCCCTGCCATTAGCCACATACACCATCCTAATCTCAAAATGCCACAGCACTTGAATGATCGTAATTGCACACCTCAAAACCAGTGCAATGAGGAAAAAATGAGAAATAAAATTGACACAAAAGTGCAATCATAAATATTTTGAAAAAATGAGAACATGCATACTGAAGTAACTTCCTTCGACACTATCAGAGTTCTGGCTCGATCAAAATCTTAAATTCTTCTACACTAGCTATTATATAAATTTCCCTGCATTATTCTTGGTTCCAGCAAATCAAGCAATGCAAGTGGAGGTATCGGATGTAACTAAAGCACCAAATAATTCACAGCGTCAAGAGACACTGAGCTTCTAATCTAGCGAGCTTAACCCCTGGGCGCCCAGGCCATATTCACTGAAATCCATACCTTTGTGTACTTAGTCCAATAAAAGTATTACCTAAGTAGAGTCAAATAGTTTGAATTTTTTTTGAGTGGTAATAGACACATGCCTAGAGGTACCTGAAAAAGTACCAAGTCCTTAGAGTGTACCATCCAAACGAGAAAAATCATCAAACACAGAGATTTTTTTTTCCCGAGCGACAGGATTCTATTGCTCGGGCGCTCAGGGGTTAATTCGGAAAACTCGCTATCTCAATAGCCAGGACGTCTCTGAGCACCAAAGAATGATACCACTAGCTAGATGAGGAATGATACACATTTTTTCTACTTAACTCAATTCTCTAATCCATAAAAACATTTAAAACTAATGGTGCAAATCTTAAAATAACATTATATATGTATGGAAGTAGCCAGGTTTTTTGGTCATTTAGAGATGAAACTATGAAAGCTATGCATTATCTTAATCCCGGGTGGATAACTTACCGCATTTTAGATTTATTGTGGGCATAATGTAGGGAGGGGTTTATTCATTTGAGATAAAATTATAACAATCTTACAACTAAAAAAGGGTACAGTAAAAGGGTTGCATCCATTATAAGTAATATAGGTAGTGAACAAACATGGGATATTAATTATTTTTATAAGTAATGAAGGGGCCAAAGACGTGGGGTATCCTATGTCTGGTACTGTATTTAGTATGAACAAGGTGGTATATGAGGTGCCATGTGTAGTATAAATTTTCTTGCATAATACATACATGTAAATGAAGATCATTCACTTGCTTTGATTTTTAGTTTAATTACTTTTGAACTCTTGAAGTTATTGCATTGTATGTTTTGATTAAGGATATGCTCTCTATTTTGACCTTACCTATAAAACTATGGTGCATTAAATCCTAAATTGTCACTTTACTTAACAATTCATGTTTTTTAGTTATAAAAAAATAGCCTAGGAAAAAAAGAATTGCCTAGCCATTATAAGTAATTAAAGAGTGCCCTAAAAGAGGTCATTTGGTCAAATTATATAATTATAGAGACCCTTTTATTCAACCCAAGGAACTAAATAGCCCCCTATAAATTACCCCCTTGCCGCATGGGGGGTACCCAACATACAAAAAGTGATCCACCCAAGATCTTAATAATGCATTTTAAATAAGTAACTTCAAATATTGAAAAAAATCTTTCAATTTTACAGTACCCTTACATAATGATACATAATCCAAGTTTTGGCATTCCAAACAAGTTTGTGTAACAAAAAATATAAATGGCATTTCAATTCTGTATTGTTGGTATTTGCTTCTCATGCAGTCCCAATCTATCATACCAAATTTTGGTTACAAAAAACCAAAATCCTATTTTTGGTAAATGTTTTTGTGTTGAAATCATGGTTTTACAAGAAAGTTGATTAAAACACATTGGTGATGAATTTTTGAGATTTGATTGCATGAATATGTAGGAAACATCCAAACACACATTTTCCCTTCTAAAAAGAACCCCCTTGAGTAACAATATTATGATTGACAAAAAGTTCAATGCAGGGTGTGGTAGAACCAAAATTTGTAAAGTAGATGTTTCTATCTTTTGACTAGTTTTAGCTAAGTAAACATATTGTCATGTTCAAAGGTACAAATTTAGTCATAGTATATGAGTTGAATAACAAAAACTGAATATCATAAATAAATATTTATTTTACAAATTTTGGTCCTACCACATCCTACATTGAACACTTTGTTGATCATAATTTTATTACTCAATGAAGTTCTCTTTACAAGGGGAGCGTATGGATGTTTCCTACATATCCATGCAATCAACTCTCAAAAATTCATCACCAATGTGATAAAATCAACTTTCTTGTAAAATCATGATTTCAAAACAAAACAATTTACCAAAAATAGGATTTTGGTTTTTAGTATGCAAAACTTGGTATGATAGGGATTGCATGAGAATCAAATACCAACAATATGGGATTAAAATACCATTTATATTTTTTGTTACACAAACTTGTTTGGAATGCTAAAAAGTGGATTAAGTATCATTATGTAAAGGTACTATTCTACCTTCAAGTTCACTTTTTAGTTTGGTCCCTTTGGACACCATGAGTAGATTTATGGTGAGTAGACATGGTCTTTAAATGTGTTCTTTTGTACATGCACTT
This sequence comes from Antitrichia curtipendula, assembly GCA_951230915.1. Lineage (NCBI taxonomy): Eukaryota > Viridiplantae > Streptophyta > Bryopsida > Hypnales > Leucodontaceae > Antitrichia > Antitrichia curtipendula. The sequence goes on along the minus strand of CATNWC010000170.1, from coordinate 18,535 downwards.
GTTTAACTCTTGAACGTCACAAAAGCCCTTTGCAACCATATGTATGGCTGTATGTATGTACATACGTACTTGAGCTACTTTGAGGGCTTTTCAAATATTTTTATGCATCCACCGTCATACAATCCTTCAATATGTATGATTGTAACACTATATTTTCAGCTGATTCAAACTTCTAAATACTGGTTGCAACCATATTTGGTACCGTAGCTCCAAAGCCAAAGGGCCCTTCAAGGGTTAAGCTCTTTAAATAATCAATTTCACGTCACTGATTCATTAACTGGTTCACTTTTCCTAAGTACCAAATTTTCAAGCAATATTAAAAAAAAAATTGTTTTAAGTGAAGGTACTCAAAATGTTAATAAAAAAAGTCATAGTTGTAAATTGCGCAAGTGTTGGTACTCAGGCCCACTTTATGCTTGGGTTTGGGCCAGATTGTGGGTTGGCCCGATTGAGGGACCTTCCGGCCCCAAGTCATGCAACCAACCCAACCATGTATAAAGTCACTAGGGCCCAAGTTTGTAAGTTTTGGGAACTTTGGGAACTTCATTGGGAACCTCAGATTATTATATTTAATTAAAATGGAAAATAAAAATTTTGAAGATAAAAAGTTTGAGCATTCTTTAAGATAATAGTTTTTTTTTTTTTGGATTTTCAAATTTTTTGGATCTTTTAATTATTTTTTATTAATGGCCAAGCTCAATCCGGCCCAAGTTTGGAGTTTGGACCACCTAAAACCTTATCCCGATTCCATGACTTGGGCCCAAAGTTTTGGCGCCAAAATATTGCCAACTAGGATGCCACATAAGATAATTGTAGTTCCAGTCCAACCCAAATATAAAGCCCTTGGGCTAGATTTGGAAGAATCAAACAATTCTATTGGTTGAAATTCAAAGACTTCGGGCCGGCCCTCAATCCAACCTCAAGCATAAAGTGGGCCTCAGTTATGCCCTTCCGTACTAATTGACTTACATCTTATGACATAAATGTAAACCACTTATGCAAGGGTAGAATTGCTAAATAGAAAGTAAAGGGTATTTCTACTTTATCCAATTTTCAAATCCATTCAAACCCTTTGGTCTTTACAAGAGACTAAGGTAGTACAAGAAAATAAGTCTAAGAAAACATATGTATTTGGAGGTAAACTATTGATTGTTAACTTGATGCTAAGGTAGAAATAGTTGATTTTTGTTCCCCTTCCATTTCTATTCTTGAGATACATATCAAAGCATTAGCAACATGGCTGATCAACAATCCTTACGTGAATTTTTTGGCAATCTCCTTAATGGGGCGTTGGACCCTTCGAAACAATTTGGAGTAAGCTTTCATTAGGCAGATGCACATGAGAGATTTTTTTGGTGTACGCTGGCGGACGCTAACGCCAACGCTTGGCGGAGCAGCAGTTTTTGCACTAGCAAATTTCAGCTCCGCTAGCATCCGACCACTCACGCCCAGCCACATGGCCAAGCAAGTTGACGGATGGCGGGGCCAAACTCATCATGTATGTCTGCCTACTGATAACTAGAAATAGCATCTGCTTCATATTGTTTGGATCTTCGTGGATTAATTCTGAACTACTGAAGCCTAGAACAGAGTTCTATTCTTAATCTAACAGGGAAAAACATCCATTTTACCACTTGTCCTTCAATTTCGCTTTTAGGTTTCTGAACAATAAGATGGCAACTATTTTTCAAATATAACAGAGAAACTAGCACAAATATGCACAGTTTTGTGCTCCTGCGCTATTGAAGCAGGAAAAAGCTTGCTAGTCGCTGGAGACCCCTCTGAACTAATGAAACTCAGCCAAACCTCCTTCAAGATAGTGAAATATCCAGAAAATAGCTTTGTCATGAGCTACAACGGCCAGAAGTTCAAAGTGGAAAAAAATCTGAGCCTACAGTACAGTACAAACTTGTGAAACAGCAGTAGTGAGAACTCCAAACCGTTGAAAAGATTTGACCCTGAAACTCCAATCCATGCTTTGAATTGTGCATCTTGCAATATCAAACTAATTTACAAAATTGCAACTTCTTACGAAGTCTCATAACCTAAGTTTCTCACCTTGATTCTGATTCTCGCGACTACAAAAATATGTAATAAAATTGAGTGTCATCAGCTATACCTACTCTAGAAACACTGAACAAATTGACTAAGAGGGAAAAAATAGAGAAGGAAAAGTGTAAGTGTGGCTGAATCTAAAGACCTCTCTTCCGTTTGGAGTCTACGATTTTCCGTTTCTTCTGAGCTTGGCGCTTATGATTCAATCTGATCTTGCGTTTGGCATTGCCCTCTGGATCCACAAGCACGTTGATCTTTTGTGATCATTTATGTTTCTCTCGCAGATCCTTCACTCCTTGCCGAACTTTGTTATATGCTTGTACAAACTCAGTCACTCCTAATAATTCTCGCAATTCGTTTAGCACTTCGTCGCCATATGTCTTGAGATCCTCTGCACTCCCACAGAAAATAGCCACATGCTATGAAACAAGATAGAGAGCAAAATAGAGACGAGCAATGTGAACTATTAGTTCTAATAATTTGAAGTTGAGCAGATGTAGAGCATAATCTCAGTGACCAATTAAAAACACTAAAACTTTGCAGTTATTCTACAGCAGTGTTGTACCTGGTACATGCTTAGCTGCTGATCCTTCGGTAATTTTGTATAGAGGTTCAAGTATAGGCCGCAAATAGGGCTGGATCCCAGCTGCTCCTAATCGAGAAGCCATTGCTGAAAACCACTGCAGAACGGCCTTCGTCTGCCAAGCCATGACACGAGTATAAATCGTGAGTTCAATAGTACATCAGCAAGTACCATGCGGGGAAAGAAGGGAAAGATGCAAATGGCAGCATATGATTCAAGGTAGTTAAGTACGAAGTGTGTTTGATGTTGTCAGAGCACCTGCGTGGGTTGAATGCGAAGAGCAACTTTTTCCAGTCTTCTGAAGAGTAGTGTTAAAGCCCAGCACAGAGAATTTCCATGCGAATGTTGGTCATCATTGTTTCCAGAAACTGTAGGCAAGTCTTCATCCTCGTCTTCTAAGATTCCATTTTCAGCATCTAGGTTCTCGGCCTCCCTTTTCAATCCTCTCTTCCTTGCACCTAACATTGCTTTTGCTTGCTCAATCCTCTTTTGGCTCTCAGGTTCAGCGACTTCAAAAGCTGATTCCAAAGGAGGAAAAGCAAATGAAACAAAGAGAAGGTTTTTGACAGTTTGATCTGCCAATGCACTATCCACAACCTCCGCTTCCAACTGTTCACAAAGATACCCAGCAACAAGTAGAAGCCAGCTTGGATGGAGCAGTAGCTGTTCAGGCATCGAAAAGAGAATAGTTAGTATACAATCGTGATTAGAGATCCAATACATGTTATGACGGTGCTCATCTTACATGCAAAACAATACAAACATTATATCACAAATTGTAATTTGACTACTACACGACAACAATTGTACAAACTACAAAAATGTTCTGTAGATGCACATGATGGAGCAAGCTAGCACCCTAAAAAAATTCACCGTATCATTTGAGCATGAAGCTCCAAAACACGTCTCTTCCAGTGCCAAACTAGCCACGAAACTAGAATCAAATGCAGTAAAAAACTCGCCTTTGAGTTGCTGTGCCTAAAATTGCTATCGCCACATGCAACATAGTACATCCCAAGCAACCGTGCAGATGCTAATCGAACCCAGGAGTGCTTGTGCAACAACGAACTGCATACTAACTCCCAAAATTCCTGCAAAAGAACAACACAAGCTCACTCATTGAAAATCAGATTCAAAACATAGGTTATCAGACATATTGTGAGGAGATGACAGGCTCCAAATAGTGAACAAACAAGGTGTCCTATATAATCTCAGGTTGAAACCTTACAATTACCTGAAGCTTTGACTGAAGGCAGTATTGAGGGAACATCTGCAGAAGCTTTTGCATCAGGATCAAGGATGCATAAGTTTCTTGCCAGTTGGGAATATTGTCTTCTTCCTCTTCTTCGCTTTCGGATGCAATACGCTTCAAAATATTGACCGTTGCCTCTATTATTTCGTCTACATGTTTCTCAAACTTCTCTTTGGTTCCCTCGATCAAAAATCCCAACACCTACAGCAACATACGCATATTTAAATATAAAAGCTGTAAACGTACTAGAGCCAGTAAACTGCAGCACAAACAATCAAGCTCCAGGCAGAAAGTGAACGATAAATAAGGACTATATTGCATGTAATTTAAGTTGCATCCTGCGAAGCATTGGATTCAACACACACTAGATTATACGTACAAGATTCCCACCTGAGCTGCAGGTCGCCATAGGCGGTATTTGTCACCCTTATACCATGTGAGTGCAAAGTCAATCATTCGCTGAAGTGCCCGAGGACTAACCCTGCTCATAAGCACCTTCAAGACTGTTCCCACCATGGCTCGAACATGATTTGCATTGTCATTCACCAGCCTCGCCACTAGCGGTAAGAAAACTGACTCGGCGTGCTCCTCAACCACTGCCTCCGGGAACTTCAGAATTACTGTATGAAGCATTTCTAGTGCCGCTTCTCGACCACTTGCATGCTCGTACCTGCAAAGTAAATTTGCAGCATAAGTTGAGATAACTACGAACACAATGAATAATCGCAAAATGTAAAAGAACCAATTAAAGCCATGGTGTACTCTTACGAAAAAGCTATCATTCTTCAAATCATGCAATGAGGAATTTCTGGCATTCTGATGGTACATTCAATGAACTAATCCGAAAGTCAAATGAGAGATAAAGATAGACTCTTAACCGGAGAACTCCACTGGAGAACTGCCAGGAAATTATTTAGAGAAGAAAGATACATTCTCTTACCCCAGGTTTGTTAGGAGGAAGTCGAGGTGCTGCTGCAAACGCTTTGCTCCAAGCGGGTAGTCGAGTAAGAACTGCAGAAAAATTTGACTGCAGGCATGGCGAACAGGTGATAGTTGGCTTTGAACCATCACTTCACAAATACGGGTCATCATATCATAGAGCTCCGGGACAAGAAGCTTGCGGCTGACAACAGCCTTCAAGAGAGACAGGGCCGTGTTCCCAGTTGTACTTTCCAAGTCATTGAACACGGGAAAGCACAAAAGCAACTGGAGTTGTTCATCAGTTATCTTTGCAGTCTTGCAATGTCGAATGAGCGTGATAAGAAGCTGAAAACAAGCTTGCATCACCGGAGTTTTTGATTTTCCAGATCGCTGCGCCGTGTTGAACACCACCTTCGACATTTTTTCTCCAAATTTGTCCACCGAGGGTAAAGGCAACTTGACGAGTATACTCAAACACTTCATTACTCCTGACAATACACCATCGTACTTCGAAGACAAAAATCTGAAGAAAACATCCACCATTGGGTCCAGCATGGATAAAGCCACTTGATCTTGAAAGCTTATCTTCACTTTCTTCAAGTGGGTGTAGAACAACTGCAGAGCAAATTCTGTAAGCAGATGTGCATTAGGCGTTACCATTCCTGTAGGTGTTGCTTCTTTGTCAACTCCGTTCCTATCTTTGCTGTAATTCAACTCTGCTGCTTTTCCAGTAACTGTCTTGGTCAACCTTCCAGCTCCCCTCCCTTCCAATTTGGCCTGATTCTTAGCAGCAGTAGCAAGAGCTACAGCGCTTTCCTCCTTGAGGCCATCATCCATTAGCCCGTGAACCAAAACAAAAAGAGTCTTTTGGCTAACCGAGGGGTTTGATTGTATACCAAGAGCTATTTGCTTCAACATCGTCTCTACCTTCACACGGTTTTTGGGTGAAAATGTCTTGGGTAGATTCCTCCTAACTGGGCCCAACATCGTAGGAACTTGCGTTGGAAAAGTGATAACTTGAGCAATCAGCCTCATGCTTTCAAAAGATCGCATGAGCTTCGTCTCTTTCATCTTGGCAGCAATAGCATCCACATTTTTTTCTTCTGCGACCTCACCCATGATGTCATTCTCTATCACAGCCAGCAGTAGCGGAAGGCAGTAATCAAGCTCACCAACTTTCACCGTGTCTATAAGCTTCACAAGAACAGAGTGGAGGGTATAGCCCAATACGTGAACCTCAAAGCCTCTCATAAGTGAAGCCTTTAACACTCCAGCAATATAATGCAAATATTTGGGACCCAGAGTGGCAGATACCGCAACTAGTGCAGAACGAGCCTCATCTCTCACGGCCTGGCTGTTTCGATTTTTGAGCAAATTAACAATGCTTTGTACTATCCGTGGCAGCTCAAGCTCCACAACTTCCTCCGGCATAAGCTTCAAAGTCTTCACCAGCGCAAGTGCTACTGACGCATTGACGATATCCATTTTCGAAACCATCACCTTGGTGAATTCGGGCAAAACACGCTTGCGAAGAAGACCCTCTATCTCAGCTGGTAATGTTCGTTTTTGATCCTCGTCATTACCGTCAGCTACTTCGTCAGTAACATTCTCTTCATTTGTGGACTCAAAGAAGTGAAACACATCAAGGGTCGCACATACCAGTCGCACTAAAACTTTCTGGTGTTCCACTTTCGAGCTAATAAACCTGAACGACCGCATCAGCAACCCGAAATATGGCTCCCAATGAAGTTGGCTGGCTATACATGCAACAGTTTCAATTGCAGTTCCCACCAGGTTTCCCTCCTTGTCACCTTTAGCTTCGAATATAGAATTCATAAACAACGGTATAAATATCCTCAAAAGAGCACCCTGAGAAAGGCAACCGTAAGTTCGTGAGCAATTGAATCTGTATAAGAAAATGAATTACCGCAGCAAATATCTATGAAAGACTCTGCTATCAAGGAAACAGATCAAATCGTCACAACAAGTCTCCACTAATTACCTGAGTGAAATGTCCAGCTTTACACAAAGTCCTGAACTTTGCCATAGCCTTACTTCTTCTGTGAACCTGCGGAGCCATATCAACAAGCGCCGTCACAACACATCAGTACTCATACTACCGATGATCCAAAGTCCATCTCCATCTCGATATATGGGTCCAACTCGCAGTCTACAGCACCAAAATCATTAGAAGAAGAAGAAGAGATCAAAAGGATGAGGTTGCAACCTGAAGATGGACAATATTGTAATAGAAATCAACTTCTGGGTCTGTGGACACAAGGCTTTGGTACTCGCTCAAGGCCGGGATCGTCGTACAACTCAGAGCCATCTCACGAAGTAAAGCAACCCATTCCTGCAGGCGTAATAAGAAGCACGTATATTACTCGATAGGTTCCAATAGCTCAAGAATTTACGTCTCAATGACACACATGATCATTATCCTACAGAGACTTCGTGAAAGGTGATGGAGACTAGATGAAAAAACACTGTTCTATGTGTGTAACACATCGATCTACATAAGGTCATCAGCTCAGCTGTCGCAACGCTGGTTCATGAGAGTGCATGCTTGTAAGAATCTGAGCTTCAAAAACAAAAAATAAGTGAAAAGAAGAAGCACTGCAAGATCAAGAATAGTCAGTTCATAGTTCCAGTAAAGTAGGTGAAAACTGCAATTTGGTTGCATGCCTCCGACGTACCCTTCTCACAACAAGTAGTTCAGAGCCCATCGCATTACGAACATGTGGAAGTAGAAACCTCTGCACCAATGATTTCACCGATCCTGACTCCACCTTCACGTGAACTTCAGATACATCGAGGCTAACCTCCAGCGGTTCGCCAGCCACTTCCTCATCGGCAGCATCGAGAGCCAATTCTGCATCCTCATGAAGTTCGTCTGCCTTTTCACATTGCAGATCCTCAGGAGTTTCTTCCTCCGGAAGAGAGGATGCAAACTTTACAAAAGACTGCAAACAGCTCGAAGAACTATGTCTAAGAGACATATCCTCAACAGCCATGTCAAAAACTGCCTGTGATAGAACAAGCAGGCCCGTTGATCTATTGAATTGAGCAAAAAGCAAGGAATCAATTCGCTCATAAGCTTGTAGACGCCTGTCATAGTCAAATTCTTCCATAATTGTAGTTGACATAGCATTCAGGTCAAGTAACAACTTTGCCTGCAAGAACTAAAAAGAAAGCAAGCTCAAGTCCAACTCCATGATGTAAAAGAGAGCTGGATCAGAAAAACAACAAAATCAAGCACACCAATTCAGCCAACACACATAGTAAGTACAAGAAGGAAAAATTAAATTCTACATAGAAAGTTATAATCACGAGAAAATCCAGAACACAAGTCCGGCTGGGATCCAAATCGAAGATAGACAAAATAAGGTTGCATACCACAATCGAGAGGGATGAGTCAACTCGTGCAAACTCTTCAAGGGATTGACAAATTGCAGTGCGAGTTTTTTGCATTGACATTGAAGCTATCAACGGAGCCAGGGCTGGAAGACATTTGTCGACACTAGAAACGTCCAATGCTGGAGCCAGGCCCGTGAGAATGTGAAGAACCTCCAAGATGACATCTGCACCCTCAAACAGTACGGTGGACCTTCAATATCAATTGGACACTAAGGAAGAAACACTAAAAGCATCTCAGGGAGTTGAGATAGAAATGAAAAGAGAGGGTGGCGACTCTAGATTCATAGCAAAGGAATATTAAACAAGAAGCAGCGGCAGGACAAGAAAACAGAACACTACGTCAGCGGTTTGCCATGATGTCTACAAGTCTAACCTTGATCCATCCGCTTCTTTGTCCGCAAGAAAGGCAGTAATACATCCACCAATTTTGCTGCCTCCTGCTTATCTTTGACATAATGACTGAGCCGGGTCAGTATTCTAAGTTCGCGTTTCACAGAAAATGCTGACTTCCTACCCCTGGAAATGCAAGGATCAGACCGGTCAGCAACAGTATCAACCTGCAAATTGTTCAAGCAGCTTATGGACATGCTATACATTCAAGAACAAGATGTGCTTTCTCAATTAAGAAGCCAACGTTGAAAGCTTTCTGTGCAAAAATCTAATTAACTTCTTGAAGTTCTGGTAGAATTTGTGAAACTCAGAACGGTATAATTCTTACTTGACTTTCTCTCGCCTGATCGTCAAGAGATCGTGAACCCTAGTAAGCAAAACCCCCAGATGAGGTAGAACTACTAACTTCACGATCTCTTTCCCATCTTCTCCATCTTCCTCTTCAAGATTCAATAGACCCTCCAGGAAACTAACAACAGCTGCTATGAGAGCGGGTGTAGCTGTCCTGTAACTAAATACAGCAACAATATTCGGCACAAGATTAGGGTTACGAGCAAGCAGTGGTGCCAGAATCACACTCTTTCCCATCGATAGAAGACAGGAAAAAACAGCCCCTGGAGAAGCGCTAGAATGATTCTCTGTAGCAAAACTTCGAATTGATGCCGATATCGACTGAAAGAAGATATCCCAATAAATAGGGTTATAGTCGAAGTCCTCAAACTTGGTCAGTACTGTCGCAATTATCTTCAAGCAAAGCGTTCGCAGATCATGACTGCCTCCGTGGCTACTTTTCAGCTTGTCTGCCTTCACCTCAACCTCGCTCACACCTTCTGCATCTATGTCATCGTCATCAACGACCTTGGAAGAAATCTCAATTGCAACTGATGACGACTTTACATCGATATCATCAGTGTCAGCATCGACTTCCATGCACGCATTCCTTTCCGGACCACGTTGAGTTTCACCAACTTCCCAAGCTCCTAGTTTTTCTACGTACTCCAAATTCATAGAACCAACCAATGTTGGATCCGATGGCTCTGATTCCTCAATGTCGGCCAAAAGTTCATCACCTCTTCCCGCTGTGCTTTCCAGAATCTTGAATACTAGACTAAGTAAAGCGTGCAAATAGGGCTCAATTCTTTCCCTGCCAAAAATATCGAGAGAATCCTTGACCATGTGCAAGAACCCCATCTTCCGCTTATTCTTGAGAGCTGCTACAGCACCAAGATCAACCCAGTCAATAAACTTAGAAGTGACCTCTCCTTTCAAAATTGTAGCTTCCCATTTAGACGTTGATCCTTCAGATACTTCTAAACCGGCTTCAGAGAATGAAGCCTGCAGTGGCTTAAGCAGAAGAAAGAAGAGCGGAGCCAGCTCCTCGGTCTCCAGTTGTGCCAAAAATTGAAGCACTGCGTTCCTCTGAACACCAGCTCCTACCTGCACGTAAGGTAGAAAGTAAGACAACTCATCTTTTCAACAAGTATTAAAGACACAAAATTGACAAATTTCGGCTAATATCGACCTAGCCAATCAGTAAAAAGTATAGTAACTCATTTGTCTTACCTTGCCAGCAAATTTGCCACTTCGTTTCATAATCTTCGGAAAAAGAATTCGTAGGATCACTGCAATTAATCCAGGCCGATGTTCGTCTTGCACTTGATGAGTTTCTCTTCCTAGATTCCATGTGACAAGTTCCTCTCGGAGAGTCGAGTATGAGATGAGATTTTGCAGATGTGCCACATGAGCTGTCAGATAGCTGTCTTTCCAGTTGAGCAGGCACTCAAAACTCAACGACTGAACTGATGGATCACTGTCCATAAGAATCCTGCAAAACATGAATGATTTCAACAGTGATAACTCAATAGAAACCTCGCTACTTAGATACAATAGAATAAATCTTAAATACTGGAAAACATGTCTTTGCAATAACCGAACTTCTTCCACAATGACAAATAGTTGTCCTCCATGGTGAAGCTAAAACTAAACAAATCGTCTTCAAACGCTCACGAGTGAACACGTCAACGTTACTACACGAATCTTCACCTGTTCAATAAGATTTCTTTCACAAGTGCCCCTTTATAGAATGCACGTGCATTCTTCATTTCTTTTAACAATGTCAGCCACTCCGTTAGGGCTTCCTTCCAGTCTTTGCCGCTCGCTCTCTCAACCACTGCAAAGGAATCACTGCAACGAGCAACGACCACATGGAGAATCCCAAGAAAATTTAACCTCAGGTGAAAAAACAACATAAAGTGTTGATTGAAGTTTCTCAGAGCTCAAACGACCCAAAAAATGAACATTAAAGAATTTTAGAACGCAGGCTTTCACAGGTCCCAAACAACATATATAGAATTTCCAGAAAGGGAGAAAGACAACCTGTCCTCATTAGTGTGGCCAACAAATGTAAGAAAAAGTGGAAGGAGCTGCCTCGACTTGGCTTCTGCAAACTTCGGAAGTTTTTGCATGGTTCGGAGGAGCAAAGTCAAAAGAGTACCAGTATCAGTGCTCTCAGTCTTCTCAGATAGCTGAGAATCCAACCTTTCTTGAGCATCTATCACAAAAATTACACCCATTTAGTAAAGACTGACATCAAAATGATATCGCCATCCCATCATGACATAACCCCTAAATGTGTTCCAGAAAGAGAATCCACTGACAAACGGCAAAAACAACAACACATTCTACAATCAATTGAGGCGAGGGGGATATACAATGATCACTTCCCAGCACCTGTCTTGCGCAAAATATCTATTCTATAGTGCATCCGTTTGATTTGCGCTTATGCCCAGTGCAACAAGACAACGACAGAGCTCATAACTCCTCAATTCGAAAACACAAAAATCACTTCAAGAGTTAAAAGATTGTCCTATATTGATCTGAGTACACCGTTGCCAATTTCCTAGAAGATGCACTATACACTACATTGGTTGAATAGAACACTAGCTTAAGCTGTAGTGCCAAAGGTCTCAACTGCTGGGTAGGAGAGGAAACGCAGGGCAAATGACTGACATCACACAAGCAATAGATGTGATGTGTGCTATACAAAGCAAATCACCTGGTGGAATAGTTTCGCTGCCTTCTGCAGCATCCTCTTTCTTGCGTGATGTAAGAACTGGTTGCGATAGAAAGCTCTCTTGAATATCCTGTAAGTAAGCAGTTAAGACATCCCAAGCAGTGGCACCCACTGCATCCACCACAGTAGCCAGACATTCCATAGCCGGATCCCACAGCACCGAAAATCGATTACGCAACACACCAATCATTGCATGAACAAGTGGGACTACATAGGCTTCCGGAATTCGCCCAGCAGCAATATCCACTTTGATATGAGTAACTATCAGATTGGTTTGTCGGAAACTTTCTAGTATCAAAGGAGCGGCCTCTATGGATAACATCTGCTGTACCAACTGCGCAAAATACAGCCAAGGATTATTAATTAAACAAAGACAATCATAAATAATAAACTTGCTGGTCTAGTATCCTGTCACACGTTAGCTACAAGATAACTAACTTTAAAGAAATGTAATTAAGGAACAGAATGAGCAAACACCGTTAGGATACAAAGATGTACCTCAAATTAGAAGAAACTCAAAGTCATTCCACAACCAAGGAGAAAAAATAAAATAAGGATCTAGCACCAATTAAATCTAGACACACATCGGTCATCGTAATCGAAGATGTACCTTACTGGGCTGGTTCATTTCTTTTTCTATTGATAAATCGTCACTTCGTTTTTGCCGTTTAGGGTTGCTCTCTGTACCATCATCGAGCGACTCAAAAAGAGGCTCGAAGTAACTCAGAACTCGCAGTGTAGCAAGCCTCAGTGTCTTCTCTGGAGATCCCAGATTCGCACTTGCAAGTGCGAGGAGTTTGAGCGCAGCAGGAGCACTGAGCTCTGGAGGATATTCTCTAGGTTGACCTTCCGTTTGAAAAGACCTGTTGTAACACACGCACAGAAATGAGTTCTACGAAAAATAAAAATCAATCACGAACATCTAAAAAACCTTCACGCTTGATCCTGAGCTTGATATGGTGTGACATCTATGATCAGACTGAGCAATCAAAAGTGCAGAAACAGAAAACAACCACATCTCCGATCTGCCAATATTTAGAACGCTGTGAAAAACTGATTTAAACTGTTAACTTTCTACTCCAACAAAGCATCAAAGCCAGTCGGTGGCCCAAGAGATGATTACCTAAAGGAAGCATCCAAATAATCAGCTACAGCTCGCAAGATAGGTCCTGATTGCATGTGTTGGTTTGCAAATCCAAGGAAAGTAGTTGCACATTCTTTCATACTCGTTGCAGTAGATATTTTCTGCTGAACTTTTGTGTGCGCAGATAAAGCTGCCCCAAGTAACGTCTCTAACAGTTTCTTCACGTCTTCGCCAGTCCCAACGGAATCTTCTAGCTCGCCTGCAAGAGCAGTACATAGTAGTAAGCAGATTTGTTTGTCTTATTATCAACAATCCTATAAAGCCAGCATCCTAGTCAAAGCTGATTCCTTCATATTCTTACAGATAAGTAGATGTTCAACCTTTCTAACAGACTCAAACACCTCTGCACAACTAATGTACATGTTGACTCACAAGAAGCATAAGGTTGTGCATAGAAAAAAGGAGCCATTATCCGGATGTCCTGATAATTTACCAATAGGGCAAAATCCAAATATAAGCCAGGGAGCAACCTTTATCAAATGCTGTTATATATTCTTCAAGAACCACAGCAAGCTCCCAGGCTCGTTCCGAGTTGTCAGTAGCAGAAGCGACAACATGTGGGAAACAGTGGAGTGCCGTCCACACAAGAGCAGGCTGAGGCTTTAGAAAACCCTCTGCCTTAGCTCTTCCTTTGTCATTTGGTGAAGATGACCTCAGAGAGGTGGTTGACTCATCAATAAGCTTAACAATAAAAGTGATGATCTCTGTGCTAACAGGGACATGACTTATCAAAAACCCATTGTTTCCTGAGGGATCCATCTTTAGGCACAAGTCTAGCACCAAGGGAAGCGCTTCTGAGGCATTGTCGTTTACCAAGCCGCCGAGAGCCTTGAAAAGCGAAATAAAAGGAACATGAACTCACAAGTAAATCACATGTTAAGCAGTTCTCAACATCAAAAGCTGGTTTTCGTAGGTTCAGCATTTAAAGATAAATACACCCGTCACACTCTTCACAAAGGACATCAGAATTTGTCCATCAGGACTTAGTTAGATGCCTTCTAAGAGCAGCGATGGAAGGAGAGGCAAAGAACTTGCAGGAAGAAAAGCTTTGAATCAAGAAGATGAGCGCAGAGAATTCTCATAAAATAAGCATAAAATCGAAAGCTCGAATGACCCTAACACGGATCTAGAAATGCAGAAATAAGTTAAACAGGCAACACGCAAAAATGAATTGCCATAAAGAAGCTAGTATCGGACCTCAATAAAAAAGGAACAAATGGCCGCACCAAGTCGTAGTCCTGCTCAATGATGCCTCTTAAGAAGGGCAGAAGCCTGAAAGTTCCACAAACAAAATGACATTACAATTACAAAACGAAACAGAAATTTAAAACTAGAATTTACTCAAGAGAAAGCATGACCTAAAACATCCTTAACAGACTATGAAAATTGATTGATCAAGCAAAATACTACTGCTCAATTCGGTTATCATTCCGTGAAATGAGACACACTTCCCCATCATACTCTTTCCTCCATCACTAAAAGTTTACTTTCTCGTAATTTTGACACAGAACATCAAACTTGTACTCGATATGGTGTCACCGGCACTAATAATACATGCTAGCATCCAAGAGCATACCTAGAACTCTTCTGACATGTGAATGCCACAGCCCAGGTTGGGGCGGTCTTCGCTATAGTTGCTGGACCAAAGCTTGCACCTGCTTGTCGTCCATGACTCTTGACTAAAGCCAGCAATAGTCGCAGAACCTCCGAGCACAGTATTCCTGCAGAGTCTTCTACTATTTTTGCAGATTCTAAGGTTGTTTCGTTGTTCACTAGAAGAAATTGTGGTTGCAAAAACCTCGTGGCAATACCAAATAGGGGCTTGTAATCTGCACTTGAGCAGAAAGCAACAATAACCATTAATCTGCTGCATTCAGAGCGGTAACAATCGTACTCACGTCAGTCAGCAACGAACACTGCTGAATACCTCTTGCATCTGATAGCTTAAATTCGCATTCAGAAAAGAATACATTTTCGAGCACACAGAAGTCCTCCAAGAGGTGCACTCACCTTGAACACGAGTCCCTTTGCGATACTCAAGAACGACATTAAGCAGGGAGAGACACGCAGCCATGTGCAACTGCATATCTTCTTTGGAATGGATACTCGTGTCTGGTGACGCATGAGAAGTTTCGAGAGCACCATTAGCACTAGGTTTCAAGGCTTCAGAAGTTGCTGTATCAACATGATGAGCATTCCCATTTTGAGAGGTCGGGTTCGTCAAAGACATTTTTTCCAATTCCTGCAATATTTCCTCACGAAGGCAGGTCCACAAGAGCTCTAGCTTTTCCCGCTGCACATCTTCAATTATCCGACTCAGAGTTTCCGTCACCACTTTGAGAGCAACAGGCCTCCCCTCTGAAACCGAACACACCAAAAGGCCGTCAGCTTATGATAAGGTGCTTCATTAGTAGTAAAAATATACCAGTCAGAACTGAAAAGAAGGATTTCAATGCTTGGCCCGTTATTAAATCAATCTGAATTCCTAAACATCCATATCAATGAACAGGAAACGAATTTGAAATACGACGAGCTTAGGTTAATAAGTAACGAACTCATCAAAACCTAATGCACGCGAAAGCTTTTGGTGCGTGGACTTCGAAGAAAGACATGACACAAGATTTTGATATCTCACACACCTGAATTTTTTCTGGTCACCCCTGAGAGTACAGAGCGATCGAGCAACAATCTCAACAGGGGTTCCGCACGAGAGTGCAGTCCAGAAGAAGGACCTCGCAGTGTGTAACTAAAAAGAGCAGCGCATCCTGATATCTTTTCCTCACGAGGATCTGCTTCAGCTTCCGCAACTATCTTGCGGACTCCTGCATTGTGTGAAAGAGAAAGTTCAGCAAGCTGCAGAATTAGCTAGCATTTCTCAAGTAGACAAATCTAAATATTAAGGCTCAACACCAGCTTAACCAGAGCCTGGGAACGGCTATCATCCTCTTTAAAAACTGCCCAGAATGTCTTGTAAATATAACAAGCAACCAATTCTTAAACCAATTGATCGATCAGGTGTATCCTTGACGCGGTACCTTTAATTAATTGTTTCGAAGACGCATTTCGGAGCAAAAATGAGATGGCCTCTGCTGCAAATTCCTGCACGTAGGCTTTTGGATAATGACGTAGTCCTCTGGTTACCCTAACACCACCAGAGATACAATCCAAGTTCAAGCCAGAAAAATCAACAAACCTACTTTCCAGAATGAATGATAAAAAGACATGTTACGTCAGCGGCAACTTTCAAAATACCACCTTCTAATAATGTTCCATGAGAAACAACAAATTAAACATTGAGCCAAGATAAACACTTACTTCAAAGAAAACGGGATGTCGTTTGTGAGAATCTTGCTTAAGTATTTGATGACGTAGGAAATTGACGTGAATATCTGTTTATCAAACAATCTCAAAAGTGAACTTACGATCAGCGCCCCATGCGCTACAGGAACGTTTAATAATAGCAAATGCACAAACGGCGATACAATCTTCAACCTTCTTGAGGGAGAGAACAGAAGCTTTTTTCATTGGAAAGATCTTCATTCAAGCTACTCGATCTTCGATAAAACATAAAACACAATAAAAATGAGAACACTAAAGAACACACCTGCTCGATGAGTTCAGGATCGCGATCTGCCCCTTCTTTCAATAAGCCTGTGTATGCATCCAAAAAGCGTGGAATAAAACTGCAAAATTCAATCAAGTCACGCCCCATGCTCAATCACAGGAATACAATTGAAAAGTTTAGAGCAAGCAAAACTTTTCATGGGAATTCAGTAGATATTCTGGTAACAAAATCATCTTTCGTACACAAAATCAAAATATCAATGCCACGAGCAGCACGAAACCAATAGAAACGTGCAAAGCTATGAATTGACCTTTATTGCTTGAAGGATTCAGACGACACTTACGGTACAAAATCTTCCCTTAAATCGCGGGACAGAAGCGCAATCAAGCTGCATAAACACACACCCGATCATAGACGAATTAGACTTAATTATAGCATCGAGCAATTGTCTCTTTCCTTTCGTCTCTCTCCTCGTTCAACCGAAATGCTACAAAACGTTTAACAGCATAGCTAGTCTGGAAACACAATCTCAAAATGCAAGGATGTTGTCTACCTCATGATCGGTTCCAATGAAAGAAAGGAATTCGTATGAACGCGAGACAACAAGCAATCCATAATGGTCTCTTTGTGAAATAAAAGCTGCGGTAGTGTCTGCACCACCGGCAGCAGCTGTTGATACACATCGTTGAAATCTGCAGCACTGTTTAACTCCTGCAAACGTTTTCGAACCCTAAATGTTAGCTAAATATCAATTTCGAAGTTGCACGATAGAAACAGAGAGCCTTGATTGCCGTGAATGTTTCCTGAATTGGCGTGATCAATTGCAGCAAGAGTGAGTGAAAACTTTCACTCACCCTCCATTGTACGAGATTCTCGTGGAAGAAAGAAGAGCCCTCGGTAGGCTGAAACTTTACAGGAGCAAGGCTGCGGAACACATCAACGTCTACTTCTTCGACACGAGTGGCGAAATTTTTGAAGACGAAGCGCTTTGCGCCAGGACCTTTGTTGAGGCTCTTGAGCGGGCGCTGCTGCTGCTGCTTGTACGCCATCGATGCCGAGGTTACATCCTCAAAATGCTTCAATGGAGCTTGGCGACACTAAAACCTGAACGCTGCCTCCTTAAACCCTCCTTAAACCCTAGACAGGGCAAGCTCCTCTCTGAACTATACATATACATCACAAATTTCAAAGTATTGTATTACAATATTGATGCAACATGGTTTTAATCATTTTCGGTATATAACAATATTTCCATTTTGAAACAATAGAAGTCATTCCAATGAGTATTGAAATAATGTTACTTCAATATCCATTAGTATTGCACAAAAACTATATCATTATCACAAGCATTAATATTGTATAGAAACAACAAACAATTGAAATTACAATATTTGAACATTAGTCATTGCAATCATCACTCCCATCCCATCCTTGCTGGAACTCTTCAAAAAGTCCTGCAACATATCAGACCTGCTTAAAGACTTCTCTACCGTTCTCTACCGTTCTCTACCCCTTGAAATAACTAACAACAAGACCATTTCTACTCCCCTCGGCCGTCCTCCTGCTGCTCTTCCCCGCTGCAGCAGCTCAGCTTCTTAGTAATAAATTCACCAAATTTCGTGTACAATCTAAATGACATGCAGAAAAGTCGCAAAAGTAAATATGTCCTATCTTGCTCTCGACTTTCTTGACGGAGACGGTTGTGAAAAAGCTCGACCTCGCTAGCCAGCATTTTCACACGTCAACCTAACGAGAGACAAAAGGCATTGTTGCGTTCCGATACGATCAGGAAAGAATAATTAGGTTGAACACTCGCTAGCTAACCAGCGTTCTCACACGTCAACCTAACGACAGTATGTAGGCATTGTTGCGTTCCGATACGATCATGATAGAACAATTAGGTTGAAGACTCTTCTGAATTTAACAAACTCTAGGAAACGACGATTTTTCGAGACTACCACAATACTCTCACGTTTTTCGAAAACAACAAAAAAGAACGCTTTCCTAAACAGCCGGGAATCGCATTCACTCGTCGCTCTTGTTGACCCAATTCTTTCAACTTGGCTCTGGAAACAAGAAACGTCCACCTGCATCCATCTAGCATGCTTGTAAATTTCACCATCAACAAATTGCTA
>CATNWC010000169.1:0-61223 GCA_951230915.1 Antitrichia curtipendula | reverse complement strand
CACCCGAAGATGCAAATAGAAGGTGAGCACAAGCCATCACGGCTTGCACACGGAAAAGAAAAACTAGCCTTGGAGTTGCATACTGCTTCATCTAGTGCTCTGAAATGTATATGCAAGTCCAGAAAAAGCGTCAACTAAGAAAGGCATTCACACGAGGGCATGAGGCGTTACACAGTTGCATATGTCCAAAAAATGCAATAATTTGTGAGAGGATGTCAACGCTATGAGCAAAGGTAACACCCTAAGCATTTTCTTTATAAGACTTTCAAATTAAGAGGTTCTTCAAGTCATACCCAGAGCCTGGCCTGCCCAAGAAATTCCAAATGCTCACTAGATCAACAAATGCTTCAACACTCTTGGACCCAAGAGATTCAACCATTTGAAGACAAGCCCAAACAACCGTTGCAACTTCAAAATTGCAGCCATTTCAAGGAGACGGGAATTTGCTCTCAACTTGGTATCAAATACAATAAAATTACAACAAGATAATTGACTCATTATTAAGACAATGTAGGATTAAATTCACGGTTTGTTAGTATTTGATTTATTACTTGTGCAAGGTTGTTAATTGCTGTTAATCCACTGCCGATACCACGACCCATGGCAAAAAAGAGCAACGTACACAAATCAAAATCCAAAGATTCATATCAGCATGTAACAATTATGGAACACCGGTGTACTAACAAACGGCCGGCAATTAAAAATCAAAAATGGACTTCCGAGTTGTTTAAACCAAGTAGAATGTAGAATGATTCTGTTTCTACATAAATTTCTTTAGTTAAACGGACCTCAGATAGGTCACTGTTTGAAGAATTTGACCCGGTAAAGGAAAAGCAGGATGCCGTTTGCAAAGTACACCCACCAAGGACCGGGAGAATCCAAGTAAGTTTCTGAGGTCCGCCAATTTACTTCAGGGTTCTCTTAAGGAAGTCCTAAGCCTCGAACTTCATTCAAATTATACCTACAAATCCTTCAAGTCTCTTTCTATATGACACGGAAATTCATCGAGTGTCAAGGGAGGTAAGGGCAGACATAGCTCAAGAAATACGAAGAGCAGATGAATCCAAATCCAGTGAAAGTAATTTGTCATATCCACATAGTAATAACAAGTGCAAAGTCAGCATGCTACATGTCAAAAGATGGCTAGAGCATTCCTTTTGTGCATCTTTTATCCATTGCTGTTCAAATTGAAATCCAATTGTTGCATTATCCTAGCAAAACATTAAAAAAACAGAAATGTACCATGTTGGCATTGAAGAATTGCACATGAAGTCAAATCTAGAGCCATCAAAACAATGATAAGAGTCATAAAAGGTGGCTAGAGCAAACTGAAGATCCACCTTCTAACCCAAACCATAGCCCGGAAACCACTACAAACATCCAAATCCAACAAATGTCCAGAACTACCATAAATCTGAACAATGATCTCCTGTCGACACTTACGACATCCACATTGGAAAGAAAAGGACATAAAACTGCCGGAATGGTTGGAAGACCCATTGGCCAGATATAAATTATTGATTCCGCTATACGTATAGCGTTTCAGCGCTTCCATGCCATGCTTCCCAACGTAGCCTATGGTTGCACCTCGGTGTCAAGCTCCAACCTTCAAACAATCCCAACAGCAAACTGGAGAGTTCCATCCAACACGTGAGAGATTTGGAGCTTCCGGGAAGAAAACCCAATAACTGAAGAACTTAGAGGCTTGGAGTCGCATGTAGGGACACACCTATCTCATAGCAAAGCCGTGAGTACCCCAAAATTTGAAACATGATGACAAAATACGTGCCATTAAAAAATTTCTCCTAATTAAACAAATAAGCGAGGATTCATTGTATAATACTACCTAAAGCTCTTAAGAGTTTACTCGGAAAACCTATGGCATCTTGATAATTGCAATAGAATTCTTGCATTCCTTTCCCGACATGCATTGGCAATCGACCCAATTTGACCTAAAACGAATGCAGAACTCGTCCGATTGCAATATGATGAGACCGGAACAAATAACAAGGGACAGCTCTATATATTGAAAGATTGCTGCCTTAATTATTCAAATATAAGAAAAAAAAAACGGTTAGCAAGCAAGTGATAGAGTACATCTCAAAATTCATAAGGAAGAAGACGCCAAGTCAGGGAATGACATTACTCGGCGCTTCCTATCTTAATCTCCGTTTTCGCGACACTTGTTGTAAAAAACAGAAGAATGAGACTGTGAGCGCGTTGGAGGCTATGTTTGGAACACGCACATGAATCAACATGCAGATGGCTCATTAACCGTCTGAAATTTACCCGCAGAAGACATAATATCTTCAAGGTCCTTGGCATTAAAACTGTAAAAGCAGTGGAGACCAACAAATTTAAAGATTCATTTTGCTCAAGCTTTGCAAGAGCAGCATCTCCTGCTTTGCCTCTCGTTCTACATGGTAACATGGGGTTCTGCATGGCCATTTGGAAATACTGGGCTCCACCAGAAAAAGCTCGGTTGATCACAATCTGTATTAAAACACATTGCAATTTACGCTAAGCATTCAAGGGAAAATCTTCATTGATGTAGTGCACAAGTAGGGGCAAGACTCCAACTAGAGTTTTCCCACTGAAACCACCTTTGGCTTTGAGCTTTGCAAAGACTAAGAGTCGGCATTTGCCAGATAATTTGGGTGTAGGTATGAATAGAGTTCCGTGTCCGCCGCTAAGCCATTGTCCCCCACCTGAAGACTCATAGCACAAGCAACATTACCAGCCGTTCTGAATACCGTTGTGAATCATGGTCTACACAACATTGGCTCATTAAATCGGCAATTTGCAGAACAATCTGAAACCCATTTACCATTTGCATTCAATAGAACAACAAACTAGCATGAAATCAACAACCGGTTCCTCTTCTTGAAGTTTATTCAAATCAGTTGGTGTCCGCATAGTTTGGCAAGTAATTCCCTGGGTGAAAAGGGTATTTATGGTTCGGTCTCCACTATGGGCATGAGCCTGTAAATATTTCTGAAGATGATCCATAGGACTATGTGCAGAAATCTCCATATCAAACCCTTAGGACCACCCAAGTGAGCGGAGGAAAGTCAAGAGTCTTCAGGAGGAGAAAGGGATTCATGTTTGATGGTGAAGAGAATTGCTACTAATCTGTACATGAAACCGATGCTCATCAGTGACACGCAAAGAAGTGCATGGAAATTGCATAGAAAATTTTACTTCACAAAAGACAGCATTAGCTTTTCGTCTACCAGATGGATGTTTCTGATATATAGAATAGAACGCGAGTTCATCGTCTCACCCTAATACATCATGGCTACAAGAGATCCAAAGAGAGAGGTTTGCGAACCAGATGAAGTCTCCGCAGTGTAAAGCCAATTTTGAAGATGAAACACTTGTGCTTGTTTAGCTAAATCAGTTAGAGCACTCATGAATTGTGCATCTCTTGCAACCAAAATAGCAACAAAATATGTAAAAAAATTGCAAGCAAAGAAATTGATTCGAATATTGCAGTAGTCATGACGCTATTGTGCATTGTCTCAATTGCTGCACTTAGGAAACTAGGAAGCTAGGAAGCATACCAATATCAAATTGGGTAGACTAGGTTGCCATTGAAACGGCCGTCATACCATAACTGAACCCAAAAGGATAGAGGAAGAGGCTTGATTTCAAGGTCTATACCTTGCGGCATGCAAGATCCTAAAACTCAATAAAGTGGGTGCGACACAACGGCAACAACGTGAGACATGAAGCTGGCAATTGAGGGCACTAAATGCTGATATCCATGGGAGTTAGAGGTCGGAAAATATTTTTTAAGTCTGCAAGTACTCTACTCAGCAAGACATTCGAGACCAACTGTTGAGATGCCCCAACCCTAACAACTAGATATCATTACACCAATCACGACGAATAATCAAGTTTTGCTAAGTAACGTGCACTGAACTCCAACATCCATAGAAATGCTAAAAATTTGATTACAGATAGATAGGCCGAGGTTTAAGCCCTAAATCTATGAAGAGAAGTTGCCTACTCACCAATGGTTTGAAATATACTATAGATCAAATGAGAGCTCACGAGAGTCGCAATAGCAAAGATGCATGCATCGTATGATCGAGTCGCACCCTCGCTATAAAAGCCTTAAGTATCCTCCAACCCAATTCGTGAACCATCTTGACCGGTCATCTTCTCCCCGGGCACCATTCAGATCCATACTCCCCGTATCTCGAGATGTGGTACAGCAGCAACAGTGAATCCTCGAGTGGAGTTGAGCAGCGTGTTGAGTAGGAAAAACTTTCTGTTGTATCCTTCCCAACCAAGAAGATTAGTATGAAATAACACAACATGAGCAAACCAAGGTAGAGTCTATAACAAGCTGCTAAAATGGAAGGGATGCCTGTTAAATTACTTTCAGTATTCATTTTTGATACGATGATTCTCAAATGAAGTGGCAATCATCACTTTAGGGTTCCGCCTTTGCTGAATACGGAGTACAATTTATATAGCAATTAATATTCCAAATTTAACAAACCATGAATCCAACCAATAGGCCAGTACTCATGGATATGTCTCCAAATTCATTTTATAGGACCGTAGATAACAAAATGAATATCCAATCCCCATACTATGAATAGAGTCATTGCACGAACCCTTAACAAGGAGGGGACATAGAAGAGGAGCATAGATCATGTACTAATTGTAATGAAAAACCAAGCGGCAAAAATACTACCCGCGGTAAGGACCAACTACAAAGACAAAGGAGAAAGGCTCCTGAATAGCGGGCAGTTGCTCAAGCACCATCTAATGAAGATCCGGCTGATCGTGATTTGCTCCTAGCTTCAACAACTGCATCGTTCGGCCATCGTCGATAGAAAACGTCACCCTGGGTTGCACACTGATGTGATTGGAATCCGGCTCCACTGCGAGTCCGCCATACATGGTTGTTTCCTCCAATACAACGTGTGGGGACACAGATAATCCTAAAACTGCAGACATCCTAATGACACAAGATGAGAAGCACCAGAAATAATCATGTGGAAAAAAGCACCCCGAGTCTACGCACTTCCCTAAACCTCCAATTAATGTAGTCCTGCGCATCCCAAACCCCATGACCAAACGATGGATTAAAAACAAAGATGAAACCGGTCCATCGCCCTCAATCACACAAAAAGACGAGACCCTGAATTCTAAAATCCACGGAACTCGGATGAAGCAATGGAAACCCTGAAATCGATAAATCCTAGAACCATATAAATGCCAAAACCTGATTTCAATCCAACATTCACCAAGTGATCAATAACCTAAACTCTCGAGGAAAATTTTAAAATGAAAAAACAATAACCTCGTTGTGACTACTGCTAAGGAGGTATGATCTCTCAATGAATCAGATTCCCTTGAATGAATTTATCACGGAAATCTTTGTTCCATACTGTGCCCCATGTTTCCAAACCGGATCAAGTAATGCAATTGGCAAAAGACAATATCTATTGCCTAAACCATGAATGTCGAAATCAGATTTCATTCAGCTAGGGCTCAACTTTCAATATCTCCATAAATTCTTCCAATAAGAACTCCAAAAATAAAATGATACAATTGGTAGAAGCCAATAATGGAAACGATCCTCAACCTTCCACGAACTTGCACATAAGCGTCATACCGAAGAGGCGGCTTTCTTACTTGCCCCTCTATTAGAAGCAAAAGAAAATTTCATCAGAAGACGCGGAACAAAAGCAGAGAGTGGGCAAATTGCAAAACAAAAGCATAGAGCGTGAAGATGACCAAACAGCCGATGTGCAATTCAAGTCACTGGTGATGGCGGTGGTTTTGGTTTCCTGTTCAGAAGAAAGAGCTTTGAAACGGGTTTCAAGGAATCCAATGCTAGAAAATATTCCCATGTCGCATTTTCACCAACCCATAGTCTTGCAACTCCAAATATTCGGGAATAAATTCACGGGAACCCTAAAAACCCAATAGAAGAGTCTGAACCAACCTAAACTCACCTTTGTTGCACGCCATGGTTACCGGCGTCCGCTGTTTGCAACCAAATTTTTTTTCAAGCTCCTCTCGCTGCCGCTGCAATTCTGCAAGAATCAAAGATGGCGTAATCTTGAAATGCAAAGTACCTAACAACAGAAGACAGACTTTGCGTATGATCATGTTTGATACTTAAGGATGACCGGTTTGATATCTGGAGAAGCCTTGTTTGATACCCAAGTGAGATTGATATGTTCTTGGATCAATAAAAATTAGTTCCATTTGCCAACCAATATGTTACACCCAAATCAACAAAAATATGATGCGTTCTTCATCAACATCTACATATTTCACATCTATATGTGAAAGCAGTCAATGCTGTATTCAAATCAATAAGAAAATGTCCATCTTTTGTTGATTCGGACGCCATTTTCTAGAAGCCTTTCTCCTTCCCCCACCCGTGCTCATTTTTCTCCTTTCTATCGACGGATCTCCCGATGGGATGTGCCTTCTCCCCCCACCTGTGCTCATTTTTCTCCTTTCTATCGGCGGATCTCCCGATGGGATGAGCCTTCTCCCCCACCTGTGCTCATTTTTCTCCTTTCTATCGACGGATCTCCCGATGGGATGTGCCTTCTCCCCCCACCTGTGCTCATTTTTCTCCTTTCTATCGGCGGATCTCCCGATGGGATGAGCCTTCTCCCCCACCCGTGCTCATTTTTCTCCTTTCTATCGACGGATCTCCCGATGGGATGTGCCTTCTCCCCCCACCTGTGCTCATTTTTCTCCTTTCTATCGGCGGATCTCCCGATGGGATGAGCCTTCTCCCCCACCTGTGCTCATTATTCTCCTTTCTATCGGCGGATCTCCCGATGGGATGAGCCTTCTCTCTCCCCCGTGCTCATTATTCTCCTTTCTATCGACGGATCTCCCGATGGAATGAGCCTTTTCCCCTCACCTGTGCTCATTTTTCTCCGTTCTATTGGCGGATCTCCCGATTGGATGGCCCTTCTAAGCCCATGGCTCTTTTATTCCCCATTCTATTGGTAGATTTCCCAGTGACCATTTTAGTTACATTTTTTTGATTTTTTTCACTTGTATTGGGAGATTAATTCATGGCCTAAACCCCGCTTGTTATTCCACAATAACCCCCAAAGGTTTTTGACTATGTATCCTCCTAAACCGCTCCTAAACTGCCATTTCAAATACAAGTACCAAATTTCAGAAAAAAGACATTTTTGGACACATGCAACCGTAGGATCTTGTGGTAAACCGGTTTGAAAAGATGTGGAAAAAATTTCAGAATTTTCCACCATGTAGATTGCAAGATATTAGTGCTTAAATTGAGCCAAAGCCTTTTTTTTGTCCCTACAAAAAACCCTAAACCGCACTTCACAAGGTCACATTTGATTTGTATGCAAAAATGTCCCAAATGGTGGTTACTCTTTGGATTCATTTTTGAAGTCAAGTTGGCCATATGCTTGAAAATGTTTAGATCATTTGGAATTGTACAACATATAGGACAAAAAAAGTAAGTAGAAAATAATAGAGAATGATTCCAAACACCAAATTGTTAAGAATTTAATTATAGGATTGAAAAATGCCAATCCCAATGGTGATAATGTTGTAATAATCTATCTACACCCAATGTTTTTATTTTTTTTCAAAAATACCCTGAACTGAATTAAATAAAGGACTTCAAAGTTTATTTTAGAGTAGGAAATGCACAACTGCCTGCAAACTAGAACACCTCATAATTTTGATATCATAAATCAAAATGGAATAATTCCAGACCTAAAGTTGCATATATAGATCTATAAAATTGGTTTCAAATTTTCAATTTTCTTAAAAATGATTTCCTAAGAATTTTTTGAGCTGCCCACCAAGCAATGGAAATCACATGTCATACGATAACTTTTTAATTGTGCGGTCCAAAGTTATGAGGTGTGATGGTGTACTGGTGTTTACCCGTTACACTGGAGTCCGTGTTATATCCTTACCCTGAACCCTACTACCGCCTTACACCTTCTTGCTCCAAGGAGGTACACTTGTGGAAGGGTGTACATGAGTGTTAAGGAGTGCACCTTCACTGCAACTGTACACCATTACACTTCACGCATTGGTGTAAAATCCTCACCTAGCAGTGTAATGGTGTAGGTTTGTTGACCCTGTGCACTCCCGTACACCTTTCGAAGGGTGTACCTCCCCGGCCAACGAAGGTCCGAATTGTACCAGTGTCCACCCATTACACCTGAATTTACAACACCCCCTCGTTGTCATGTAGCTCCCCGACATGACAAGGTGTAATGGTGTAAGAGTGCACCGGTGCTTTTAGTTTATTTTTTATTTTGCTAAAACCCAAAGAAATAAGGCTGTCAACCCCAGGTGGATGGTTGCCGCGACACCCCTAAACCCAAAAATAGGCACAATTTTTGAATGTGGAGGAATTAGAAGGCGTAATTTACGTTGATGGAAAGAAGAGGAGAAATCTGTAAAGACCCGCCCCCTAATTTATCACATTGAACAGAAATGGATGCCAAACGAGTTGCCGAAGTTGCCGCAACCCATGAAAACCTCCACCTTCAATCCCCTCTCATTTTCGATTGGTTGAAACTGAGCCTTCGAGATCACTACCGCTAGAAAGAAGAGACGAAATCGGTCCGAACCCAACTTGAAATTTCTTGCATTGGGCAAGAATTGCAGGAGATTTGGGTCGCCGAAGTTGCTGCCAGCAAAGAAAACTGCGACCTAAAAACGGCCACAACTTTCAATCGGTAAGGAATTAGACCTTGAGAGTAGTCCCGTTGGAAAGAGGAGGAAAAATCAGTCAAGATAGGCCTATAATCCCCTGCATTCTCAGAGGTCGACCTGCATTCTCAAAGGAAATCTTACACTGTGTAAGCCCTTTGTTAAAAGGTGTAACGAAATACACGGAATGCACTGCATTCCCGTGCCTTCTTCCTATAGGCCGAAATTCGTAACAGGGTTTATTTATCTTTGCCCTAACCCTAAACAGGGTTCATTTTCGGAAACCCTAAACCCTACATAGGGCATGAAATAGGGTTTCCAGCATCCTAAACCCTAAAATATAACTTCCACAAAACTTTGAATTTTCAAAAACGCTTTGGGTTTTGGGATTCCTTGTAAGATTGCCAACAACATTGATGTATATAACTTGTGCAAATTCCTAACACATAGTAACACCTAAAAGCCATAGGACACTACTGTAACCCGAAACCCTAAACCCCAAAGAAAGAAACCCAAACCCAAACCCAAACCCAAACCCTAAACCCAAAAAAAAGAAAAAAGAAAACCCCTAAACCCAAGAAACCCGAAACCGAAAAAAAGAAAAACCCAAAAAATAGAAAACCGAAAAATAGACCGACCCAGAAATTGGAAAAACACCAAAAGAAAAATAGAAACCCATCCACCCTACAACCCGCAAACCGAAAAAAACAACCCTAAACCGAAAATAGAAACCCAAACCAACAGACCCTAAACCCAGGAATAGGAAATCAACCGAAACATGAACCCGGAAAACGAAAAACGAAACCCATCCAAACCCAAAATAGAAATAAAAACCCTAAACCAGA
Organism: Antitrichia curtipendula; assembly: GCA_951230915.1. NCBI lineage: Eukaryota > Viridiplantae > Streptophyta > Bryopsida > Hypnales > Leucodontaceae > Antitrichia > Antitrichia curtipendula. The sequence continues at coordinate 51,678 of CATNWC010000169.1, read as the reverse complement.
AACATAGAATACCCAGAAACATAGACCCTAAACCCAGAAAAAACATGAATACCCCAACCAATACCCTAAACCCGGAAATCATCAAATACCCAAAAGAAAACCAACCCAAAAATACGGAAACCCAAACCCAAAAACACGGAAACCCAAAAGAAAACCAACCCCACCCACCCAAAAATGGAACCCAAAATGAAAAAACAAAATAGACCCAAACCCGGAAAAAATAGACCGACCCAAACCAACCCTAAACCCTCAACCCTCAACCTCTCCAAAACCCAACCAACACACCCACCCAGAAATGTGAAAAATCCTTCAACCGCCGAAACCCGAAACCCGAAACGCCGAAACCCAACCGAGAGACCCTAAACCAAGAAACAATCAAACACCCCAAAGCATACCCTAAACCCTAAACCACACCCCAACACCCGACACCCAAATCGAACGCGACCCGGTTCGTGCCATAGACCCGAATGGAACCCTACACACCCTAAAACCAAAACCAAAACCAACCCCCCCCAAAAAAGAAACCCAAATAAAAAGAAACCCTAAACCCCAAAGAAAGAAACCCAAACCCAAACCCAAACCCAAACCCTAAACCCAAAAAAAAGAAAAAAGAAAACCCCTAAACCCAAGAAACCCGAAACCGAAAAAAAGAAAAACCCAAAAAATAGAAAACCGAAAAATAGACCGACCCAGAAATTGGAAAAACACCAAAAGAAAAATAGAAACCCATCCACCCTACAACCCGCAAACCGAAAAAAACAACCCTAAACCGAAAATAGAAACCCAAACCAACAGACCCTAAACCCAGGAATAGGAAATCAACCGAAACATGAACCCGGAAAACGAAAAACGAAACCCATCCAAACCCAAAATAGAAATAAAAACCCTAAACCAGAAACATAGAATACCCAGAAACATAGACCCTAAACCCAGAAAAAACATGAATACCCCAACCAATACCCTAAACCCGGAAATCATCAAATACCCAAAAGAAAACCAACCCAAAAATACGGAAACCCAAACCCAAAAACACGGAAACCCAAAAGAAAACCAACCCCACCCACCCAAAAATGGAACCCAAAATGAAAAAACAAAATAGACCCAAACCCGGAAAAAATAGACCGACCCAAACCAACCCTAAACCCTCAACCCTCAACCTCTCCAAAACCCAACCAACACACCCACCCAGAAATGTGAAAAATCCTTCAACCGCCGAAACCCGAAACCCGAAACGCCGAAACCCAACCGAGAGACCCTAAACCAAGAAACAATCAAACACCCCAAAGCATACCCTAAACCCTAAACCACACCCCAACACCCGACACCCAAATCGAACGCGACCCGGTTCGTGCCATAGACCCGAATGGAACCCTACACACCCTAAAACCAAAACCAAAACCAACCCCCCCCAAAAAAGAAACCCAAATAAAAAGAAACCCTAAACCCCAAAGAAAGAAACCCAAACCCAAACCCAAACCCAAACCCTAAACCCAAAAAAAAGAAAAAAGAAAACCCCTAAACCCAAGAAACCCGAAACCGAAAAAAAGAAAAACCCAAAAAATAGAAAACCGAAAAATAGACCGACCCAGAAATTGGAAAAACACCAAAAGAAAAATAGAAACCCATCCACCCTACAACCCGCAAACCGAAAAAAACAACCCTAAACCGAAAATAGAAACCCAAACCAACAGACCCTAAACCCAGGAATAGGAAATCAACCGAAACATGAACCCGGAAAACGAAAAACGAAACCCATCCAAACCCAAAATAGAAATAAAAACCCTAAACCAGAAACATAGAATACCCAGAAACATAGACCCTAAACCCAGAAAAAACATGAATACCCCAACCAATACCCTAAACCCGGAAATCATCAAATACCCAAAAGAAAACCAACCCAAAAATACGGAAACCCAAACCCAAAAACACGGAAACCCAAAAGAAAACCAACCCCACCCACCCAAAAATGGAACCCAAAATGAAAAAACAAAATAGACCCAAACCCGGAAAAAATAGACCGACCCAAACCAACCCTAAACCCTCAACCCTCAACCTCTCCAAAACCCAACCAACACACCCACCCAGAAATGTGAAAAATCCTTCAACCGCCGAAACCCGAAACCCGAAACGCCGAAACCCAACCGAGAGACCCTAAACCAAGAAACAATCAAACACCCCAAAGCATACCCTAAACCCTAAACCACACCCCAACACCCGACACCCAAATCGAACGCGACCCGGTTCGTGCCATAGACCCGAATGGAACCCTACACACCCTAAAACCAAAACCAAAACCAACCCCCCCCAAAAAAGAAACCCAAATAAAAAGAAACCCTAAACCCCAAAGAAAGAAACCCAAACCCAAACCCAAACCCAAACCCTAAACCCAAAAAAAAGAAAAAAGAAAACCCCTAAACCCAAGAAACCCGAAACCGAAAAAAAGAAAAACCCAAAAAATAGAAAACCGAAAAATAGACCGACCCAGAAATTGGAAAAACACCAAAAGAAAAATAGAAACCCATCCACCCTACAACCCGCAAACCGAAAAAAACAACCCTAAACCGAAAATAGAAACCCAAACCAACAGACCCTAAACCCAGGAATAGGAAATCAACCGAAACATGAACCCGGAAAACGAAAAACGAAACCCATCCAAACCCAAAATAGAAATAAAAACCCTAAACCAGAAACATAGAATACCCAGAAACATAGACCCTAAACCCAGAAAAAACATGAATACCCCAACCAATACCCTAAACCCGGAAATCATCAAATACCCAAAAGAAAACCAACCCAAAAATACGGAAACCCAAACCCAAAAACACGGAAACCCAAAAGAAAACCAACCCCACCCACCCAAAAATGGAACCCAAAATGAAAAAACAAAATAGACCCAAACCCGGAAAAAATAGACCGACCCAAACCAACCCTAAACCCTCAACCCTCAACCTCTCCAAAACCCAACCAACACACCCACCCAGAAATGTGAAAAATCCTTCAACCGCCGAAACCCGAAACCCGAAACGCCGAAACCCAACCGAGAGACCCTAAACCAAGAAACAATCAAACACCCCAAAGCATACCCTAAACCCTAAACCACACCCCAACACCCGACACCCAAATCGAACGCGACCCGGTTCGTGCCATAGACCCGAATGGAACCCTACACACCCTAAAACCAAAACCAAAACCAACCCCCCCCAAAAAAGAAACCCAAATAAAAAGAAACCCTAAACCCCAAAGAAAGAAACCCAAACCCAAACCCAAACCCAAACCCTAAACCCAAAAAAAAGAAAAAAGAAAACCCCTAAACCCAAGAAACCCGAAACCGAAAAAAAGAAAAACCCAAAAAATAGAAAACCGAAAAATAGACCGACCCAGAAATTGGAAAAACACCAAAAGAAAAATAGAAACCCATCCACCCTACAACCCGCAAACCGAAAAAAACAACCCTAAACCGAAAATAGAAACCCAAACCAACAGACCCTAAACCCAGGAATAGGAAATCAACCGAAACATGAACCCGGAAAACGAAAAACGAAACCCATCCAAACCCAAAATAGAAATAAAAACCCTAAACCAGAAACATAGAATACCCAGAAACATAGACCCTAAACCCAGAAAAAACATGAATACCCCAACCAATACCCTAAACCCGGAAATCATCAAATACCCAAAAGAAAACCAACCCAAAAATACGGAAACCCAAACCCAAAAACACGGAAACCCAAAAGAAAACCAACCCCACCCACCCAAAAATGGAACCCAAAATGAAAAAACAAAATAGACCCAAACCCGGAAAAAATAGACCGACCCAAACCAACCCTAAACCCTCAACCCTCAACCTCTCCAAAACCCAACCAACACACCCACCCAGAAATGTGAAAAATCCTTCAACCGCCGAAACCCGAAACCCGAAACGCCGAAACCCAACCGAGAGACCCTAAACCAAGAAACAATCAAACACCCCAAAGCATACCCTAAACCCTAAACCACACCCCAACACCCGACACCCAAATCGAACGCGACCCGGTTCGTGCCATAGACCCGAATGGAACCCTACACACCCTAAACCCAAAACCAAAACCAACCCCCCCCAAAAAAGAAACCCAAATAAAAAGAAACCCTAAACCCCAAAGAAAGAAACCCAAACCCAAACCCAAACCCAAACCCTAAACCCAAAAAAAAGAAAAAAGAAAACCCCTAAACCCAAGAAACCCGAAACCGAAAAAAAGAAAAACCCAAAAAATAGAAAACCGAAAAATAGACCGACCCAGAAATTGGAAAAACACCAAAAGAAAAATAGAAACCCATCCACCCTACAACCCGCAAACCGAAAAAAACAACCCTAAACCGAAAATAGAAACCCAAACCAACAGACCCTAAACCCAGGAATAGGAAATCAACCGAAACATGAACCCGGAAAACGAAAAACGAAACCCATCCAAACCCAAAATAGAAATAAAAACCCTAAACCAGAAACATAGAATACCCAGAAACATAGACCCTAAACCCAGAAAAAACATGAATACCCCAACCAATACCCTAAACCCGGAAATCATCAAATACCCAAAAGAAAACCAACCCAAAAATACGGAAACCCAAACCCAAAAACACGGAAACCCAAAAGAAAACCAACCCCACCCACCCAAAAATGGAACCCAAAATGAAAAAACAAAATAGACCCAAACCCGGAAAAAATAGACCGACCCAAACCAACCCTAAACCCTCAACCCTCAACCTCTCCAAAACCCAACCAACACACCCACCCAGAAATGTGAAAAATCCTTCAACCGCCGAAACCCGAAACCCGAAACGCCGAAACCCAACCGAGAGACCCTAAACCAAGAAACAATCAAACACCCCAAAGCATACCCTAAACCCTAAACCACACCCCAACACCCGACACCCAAATCGAACGCGACCCGGTTCGTGCCATAGACCCGAATGGAACCCTACACACCCTAAACCCAAAACCAAAACCAACCCCCCCCAAAAAAGAAACCCAAATAAAAAGAAACCCTAAACCCCAAAGAAAGAAACCCAAACCCAAACCCAAACCCAAACCCTAAACCCAAAAAAAAGAAAAAAGAAAACCCCTAAACCCAAGAAACCCGAAACCGAAAAAAAGAAAAACCCAAAAAATAGAAAACCGAAAAATAGACCGACCCAGAAATTGGAAAAACACCAAAAGAAAAATAGAAACCCATCCACCCTACAACCCGCAAACCGAAAAAAACAACCCTAAACCGAAAATAGAAACCCAAACCAACAGACCCTAAACCCAGGAATAGGAAATCAACCGAAACATGAACCCGGAAAACGAAAAACGAAACCCATCCAAACCCAAAATAGAAATAAAAACCCTAAACCAGAAACATAGAATACCCAGAAACATAGACCCTAAACCCAGAAAAAACATGAATACCCCAACCAATACCCTAAACCCGGAAATCATCAAATACCCAAAAGAAAACCAACCCAAAAATACGGAAACCCAAACCCAAAAACACGGAAACCCAAAAGAAAACCAACCCCACCCACCCAAAAATGGAACCCAAAATGAAAAAACAAAATAGACCCAAACCCGGAAAAAATAGACCGACCCAAACCAACCCTAAACCCTCAACCCTCAACCTCTCCAAAACCCAACCAACACACCCACCCAGAAATGTGAAAAATCCTTCAACCGCCGAAACCCGAAACCCGAAACGCCGAAACCCAACCGAGAGACCCTAAACCAAGAAACAATCAAACACCCCAAAGCATACCCTAAACCCTAAACCACACCCCAACACCCGACACCCAAATCGAACGCGACCCGGTTCGTGCCATAGACCCGAATGGAACCCTACACACCCTAAACCCAAAACCAAAACCAACCCCCCCCAAAAAAGAAACCCAAATAAAAAGAAACCCTAAACCCCAAAGAAAGAAACCCAAACCCAAACCCAAACCCAAACCCTAAACCCAAAAAAAAGAAAAAAGAAAACCCCTAAACCCAAGAAACCCGAAACCGAAAAAAAGAAAAACCCAAAAAATAGAAAACCGAAAAATAGACCGACCCAGAAATTGGAAAAACACCAAAAGAAAAATAGAAACCCATCCACCCTACAACCCGCAAACCGAAAAAAACAAACCTAAACCGAAAATAGAAACCCAAACCAACAGACCCTAAACCCAGGAATAGGAAATCAACCGAAACATGAACCCGGAAAACGAAAAACGAAACCCATCCAAACCCAAAATAGAAATAAAAACCCTAAACCAGAAACATAGAATACCCAGAAACATAGACCCTAAACCCAGAAAAAACATGAATACCCCAACCAATACCCTAAACCCGGAAATCATCAAATACCCAAAAGAAAACCAACCCAAAAATACGGAAACCCAAACCCAAAAACACGGAAACCCAAAAGAAAACCAACCCCACCCACCCAAAAATGGAACCCAAAATGAAAAAACAAAATAGACCCAAACCCGGAAAAAATAGACCGACCCAAACCAACCCTAAACCCTCAACCCTCAACCTCTCCAAAACCCAACCAACACACCCACCCAGAAATGTGAAAAATCCTTCAACCGCCGAAACCCGAAACCCGAAACGCCGAAACCCAACCGAGAGACCCTAAACCAAGAAACAATCAAACACCCCAAAGCATACCCTAAACCCTAAACCACACCCCAACACCCGACACCCAAATCGAACGCGACCCGGTTCGTGCCATAGACCCGAATGGAACCCTACACACCCTAAAACCAAAACCAAAACCAACCCCCCCCAAAAAAGAAACCCAAATAAAAAGAAACCCTAAACCCCAAAGAAAGAAACCCAAACCCAAACCCAAACCCAAACCCTAAACCCAAAAAAAAGAAAAAAGAAAACCCCTAAACCCAAGAAACCCGAAACCGAAAAAAAGAAAAACCCAAAAAATAGAAAACCGAAAAATAGACCGACCCAGAAATTGGAAAAACACCAAAAGAAAAATAGAAACCCATCCACCCTACAACCCGCAAACCGAAAAAAACAACCCTAAACCGAAAATAGAAACCCAAACCAACAGACCCTAAACCCAGGAATAGGAAATCAACCGAAACATGAACCCGGAAAACGAAAAACGAAACCCATCCAAACCCAAAATAGAAATAAAAACCCTAAACCAGAAACATAGAATACCCAGAAACATAGACCCTAAACCCAGAAAAAACATGAATACCCCAACCAATACCCTAAACCCGGAAATCATCAAATACCCAAAAGAAAACCAACCCAAAAATACGGAAACCCAAACCCAAAAACACGGAAACCCAAAAGAAAACCAACCCCACCCACCCAAAAATGGAACCCAAAATGAAAAAACAAAATAGACCCAAACCCGGAAAAAATAGACCGACCCAAACCAACCCTAAACCCTCAACCCTCAACCTCTCCAAAACCCAACCAACACACCCACCCAGAAATGTGAAAAATCCTTCAACCGCCGAAACCCGAAACCCGAAACGCCGAAACCCAACCGAGAGACCCTAAACCAAGAAACAATCAAACACCCCAAAGCATACCCTAAACCCTAAACCACACCCCAACACCCGACACCCAAATCGAACGCGACCCGGTTCGTGCCATAGACCCGAATGGAACCCTACACACCCTAAACCCAAAACCAAAACCAACCCCCCCCAAAAAAGAAACCCAAATAAAAAGAAACCCTAAACCCCAAAGAAAGAAACCCAAACCCAAACCCAAACCCAAACCCTAAACCCAAAAAAAAGAAAAAAGAAAACCCCTAAACCCAAGAAACCCGAAACCGAAAAAAAGAAAAACCCAAAAAATAGAAAACCGAAAAATAGACCGACCCAGAAATTGGAAAAACACCAAAAGAAAAATAGAAACCCATCCACCCTACAACCCGCAAACCGAAAAAAACAACCCTAAACCGAAAATAGAAACCCAAACCAACAGACCCTAAACCCAGGAATAGGAAATCAACCGAAACATGAACCCGGAAAACGAAAAACGAAACCCATCCAAACCCAAAATAGAAATAAAAACCCTAAACCAGAAACATAGAATACCCAGAAACATAGACCCTAAACCCAGAAAAAACATGAATACCCCAACCAATACCCTAAACCCGGAAATCATCAAATACCCAAAAGAAAACCAACCCAAAAATACGGAAACCCAAACCCAAAAACACGGAAACCCAAAAGAAAACCAACCCCACCCACCCAAAAATGGAACCCAAAATGAAAAAACAAAATAGACCCAAACCCGGAAAAAATAGACCGACCCAAACCAACCCTAAACCCTCAACCCTCAACCTCTCCAAAACCCAACCAACACACCCACCCAGAAATGTGAAAAATCCTTCAACCGCCGAAACCCGAAACCCGAAACGCCGAAACCCAACCGAGAGACCCTAAACCAAGAAACAATCAAACACCCCAAAGCATACCCTAAACCCTAAACCACACCCCAACACCCGACACCCAAATCGAACGCGACCCGGTTCGTGCCATAGACCCGAATGGAACCCTACACACCCTAAACCCAAAACCAAAACCAACCCCCCCCAAAAAAGAAACCCAAATAAAAAGAAACCCTAAACCCCAAAGAAAGAAACCCAAACCCAAACCCAAACCCAAACCCTAAACCCAAAAAAAAGAAAAAAGAAAACCCCTAAACCCAAGAAACCCGAAACCGAAAAAAAGAAAAACCCAAAAAATAGAAAACCGAAAAATAGACCGACCCAGAAATTGGAAAAACACCAAAAGAAAAATAGAAACCCATCCACCCTACAACCCGCAAACCGAAAAAAACAACCCTAAACCGAAAATAGAAACCCAAACCAACAGACCCTAAACCCAGGAATAGGAAATCAACCGAAACATGAACCCGGAAAACGAAAAACGAAACCCATCCAAACCCAAAATAGAAATAAAAACCCTAAACCAGAAACATAGAATACCCAGAAACATAGACCCTAAACCCAGAAAAAACATGAATACCCCAACCAATACCCTAAACCCGGAAATCATCAAATACCCAAAAGAAAACCAACCCAAAAATACGGAAACCCAAACCCAAAAACACGGAAACCCAAAAGAAAACCAACCCCACCCACCCAAAAATGGAACCCAAAATGAAAAAACAAAATAGACCCAAACCCGGAAAAAATAGACCGACCCAAACCAACCCTAAACCCTCAACCCTCAACCTCTCCAAAACCCAACCAACACACCCACCCAGAAATGTGAAAAATCCTTCAACCGCCGAAACCCGAAACCCGAAACGCCGAAACCCAACCGAGAGACCCTAAACCAAGAAACAATCAAACACCCCAAAGCATACCCTAAACCCTAAACCACACCCCAACACCCGACACCCAAATCGAACGCGACCCGGTTCGTGCCATAGACCCGAATGGAACCCTACACACCCTAAAACCAAAACCAAAACCAACCCCCCCCAAAAAAGAAACCCAAATAAAAAGAAACCCTAAACCCCAAAGAAAGAAACCCAAACCCAAACCCAAACCCAAACCCTAAACCCAAAAAAAAGAAAAAAGAAAACCCCTAAACCCAAGAAACCCGAAACCGAAAAAAAGAAAAACCCAAAAAATAGAAAACCGAAAAATAGACCGACCCAGAAATTGGAAAAACACCAAAAGAAAAATAGAAACCCATCCACCCTACAACCCGCAAACCGAAAAAAACAACCCTAAACCGAAAATAGAAACCCAAACCAACAGACCCTAAACCCAGGAATAGGAAATCAACCGAAACATGAACCCGGAAAACGAAAAACGAAACCCATCCAAACCCAAAATAGAAATAAAAACCCTAAACCAGAAACATAGAATACCCAGAAACATAGACCCTAAACCCAGAAAAAACATGAATACCCCAACCAATACCCTAAACCCGGAAATCATCAAATACCCAAAAGAAAACCAACCCAAAAATACGGAAACCCAAACCCAAAAACACGGAAACCCAAAAGAAAACCAACCCCACCCACCCAAAAATGGAACCCAAAATGAAAAAACAAAATAGACCCAAACCCGGAAAAAATAGACCGACCCAAACCAACCCTAAACCCTCAACCCTCAACCTCTCCAAAACCCAACCAACACACCCACCCAGAAATGTGAAAAATCCTTCAACCGCCGAAACCCGAAACCCGAAACGCCGAAACCCAACCGAGAGACCCTAAACCAAGAAACAATCAAACACCCCAAAGCATACCCTAAACCCTAAACCACACCCCAACACCCGACACCCAAATCGAACGCGACCCGGTTCGTGCCATAGACCCGAATGGAACCCTACACACCCTAAACCCAAAACCAAAACCAACCCCCCCCAAAAAAGAAACCCAAATAAAAAGAAACCCTAAACCCCAAAGAAAGAAACCCAAACCCAAACCCAAACCCAAACCCTAAACCCAAAAAAAAGAAAAAAGAAAACCCCTAAACCCAAGAAACCCGAAACCGAAAAAAAGAAAAACCCAAAAAATAGAAAACCGAAAAATAGACCGACCCAGAAATTGGAAAAACACCAAAAGAAAAATAGAAACCCATCCACCCTACAACCCGCAAACCGAAAAAAACAACCCTAAACCGAAAATAGAAACCCAAACCAACAGACCCTAAACCCAGGAATAGGAAATCAACCGAAACATGAACCCGGAAAACGAAAAACGAAACCCATCCAAACCCAAAATAGAAATAAAAACCCTAAACCAGAAACATAGAATACCCAGAAACATAGACCCTAAACCCAGAAAAAACATGAATACCCCAACCAATACCCTAAACCCGGAAATCATCAAATACCCAAAAGAAAACCAACCCAAAAATACGGAAACCCAAACCCAAAAACACGGAAACCCAAAAGAAAACCAACCCCACCCACCCAAAAATGGAACCCAAAATGAAAAAACAAAATAGACCCAAACCCGGAAAAAATAGACCGACCCAAACCAACCCTAAACCCTCAACCCTCAACCTCTCCAAAACCCAACCAACACACCCACCCAGAAATGTGAAAAATCCTTCAACCGCCGAAACCCGAAACCCGAAACGCCGAAACCCAACCGAGAGACCCTAAACCAAGAAACAATCAAACACCCCAAAGCATACCCTAAACCCTAAACCACACCCTAACACCCGACACCCAAATCGAACGCGACCCGGTTCGTGCCATAGACCCGAATGGAACCCTACACACCCTAAAACCAAAACCAAAACCAACCCCCCCCAAAAAAGAAACCCAAATAAAAAGAAACCCAAACCCAAACCCAAACCCAAACCCTAAACCCAAAAAAAAAAAAAAAGAACCCAAGAGATTATGCACTGTGAGTTATATGCAACTTTTAAAGTTTTTTTTTCCCTTCCCTTTTAGGTTTTTTTCTATTGTAGTATTGTACTTCAATGTAAGAGGATAGAAGGCTTGAATTTTGTCTTTGGGACGTGGGCACAGATGTATTCAGTATTTTGTTCCTCTCAGTTTGATCGCGTCAAAGTTTGTGGTGGCTTTAGATTGTCAGTGATGTACGTTTTCAGCCTCTGTGACTAATTGTACTTTGCGCAGATCCACGATGATAGGGTGGAAATGAAAAGTCTTCTTAACAATAACAAGTAGAGTAAATATTGGGCTCCATTGACGTGATTCGATTTGAATGAGGCTGAGCCATAGCGGTTGGGGACGTCAAGCATTGACACAACTTGTACAATATGATATATCGAAAGAGAAGTGGGAGACACCCAACTAATAGCCCACGACAAAGAAATTTATGACATTGTGTGGGGAGGCGCTGGTGTATTTGCTTCCGGCTTAGCATGTAGATGGATCCATTCGCGTGTTTGATCTTAGAGATAAAAAGCATTCAACAATTATTTACCAAAGTACTCAGCTGGATACCCCTCTTCTGCGATTGGGTGTCCCGGTTGTTTTTGGGCTGTGTAGTAGGCATGTGAATCGAAGTTTTTGAATCCGGGTCCTTGGGATTGTGTGGGTATGGGGAGTGGGATGTTGTTTGTGGATAGTCCTGGTTGCGAATCCGTTTGTTCTGTTGTTCCAATGTGCTTATATCTGCAGGGTTTTTTTTTCTGAAATGCCATCGGAGAAGTCCAATGGAAAAGGCGAGAAAGAAGTTGTAGCGAAAGGGGACGAGTCCGTTGAGCAGACCTATTCCATGCGGAAACGAATGTTAGCGTTTCCTCGTGTGGATGCCGATATATCCGAGAGTCCAAGTGTGGATTTGACTCAACGCTTTTCCCAAAATTAAGGTCTCGGGTCATTGCCAAGTACGTGTGCGAATTGCGATGACGAGTGGTGATTGTGATTGTCCTTTTCCGTCCTAACCGCGTGACTGCATGCTTTGATGTATTGTGATTGGGGTTCGATGCTGAACTGTCTTTGGGTCTTTCTCCAACAGCTTGCATGAGGAATGGGCGAATGGCTTGTACTGCATGTGAGAGTTTTAGAGGATTCGCAATCTGTAGTTTCTTGAGTACGAGGAATTCCTTTTTTCTTCTATTTTTTGGGTTGGGAAGAACATCGCCGTCGGTAGATCTTGTCAGAAACAGTTGTGATGGGCACATTTGTTTTAGCTGCATTTTTCTTGTTGTGGTTTGTTCTTGTGGTTCCTGAGATGAGACTAATGAGGAATTGTTTTTGAACACGTGGTGTCAACATTTGGTTTCTGTGCAGGCTCTGATTATACTGTCATCGATCAGCCAACCTGTTGAAGGCAACTTTGACCCGATAATAGCATATACGGTAGGGACTGAGATTAACCAGCTGCAATGGTCGTCCATCGAACCTGATTGGGTCGCCAGAGCATTCTCAAGCAAGCTCCTGATATTACGTGTTTGATGTTTGCTCTTGGTGTAGTGATCTTATGGGAATTCTTTCTCAGAAATTTGAAGTCTGTAGATGGTATTATGGAAGTAGTTGTGAAGTTACAAATTTTCCAAAATAAAATGTGCAATTTGCAGCTACTCTCTTGTCATCGCAGCTACCTTTTCCATCCATTTTATCCAATTGTGAAGTTTGCTTCCACTGGCTGTAATGCAAAAATTCATCCATCCTATTAAATTTCATCAAAAAATGATGAAATTCATCCAACTCGTGTCACAACGTTCATCCAATTATCGAACAGAATTCATCCAAATTTGACCAAAAATCATCCACATTGCTACTTGTGTGATATGAAATTACCCCATGCTAAAGCGTACAAAAATGGGGGTAATTGGGGGCATAAAGATTTGCCCCTCCATCTCGTGCATTAGTGTAAAAGGGGGGGGTAAAAGGGGGGGTAATCCTTCCCAGTTTTGCAGGGGGTAACCCGCCGAAAGTTCCCAGTGATCATCATATCTTGGAGACATAAACAGGTCCAATTCCTTCCCCTACATAGGATTCGTAGACACTGACATCTTCGGGACTTGAATAACAGGAACAATCTTCTTTCGGAGAGCTCCCTAGCAGCTCTTTGACTATGCATTTTGCAGAATGGGGAGCGTTGAAGGACGATACCTTCAGAACCTGTAAACCTATTGTTAGAAGTTACTTGAAAGACGTTACGTACTGCCTACTAAGCACTATCAAACTTCATCAATTTCGTGACAGGGCTATTACAATGTATCGGAAACAAAATTTACCAAATCAATATTTTGATCCAGCCATACATTATCTGATACGATGGTGACCAAAGAATATTCAATCACTATTCAATCACATGCTAGGATTCAAACAGCCCCTAACAACACGCTATATAATTGTTTTCCCCAATAGCAGTACGTCCAGCACGGCTAATACTTGTCAATCATCCTTTTCTGAGACTCACTGCCAGTTTGGCTTCGTCACGGAAGCTATAGAAAAACAGCTGCGGTACTTGTTAGTCAGGCTAGCGGCTCCTCCTAAACTCCAACGTTGCAAGTTCTTCTTCCAGCAAAATCCCACCAAGGTTAACTTCACTATTTATTAACATCCCCAGGCCTTGTAAATTGTATACCTATATTTTACGTACATTATTTTTGCATTGAATTCTACCACTCTCTTACTCCTGTGAACAACTTGGAATTTTCTCCACAAATGCTCCATCCAACGCAATTGCCGATACAGCCTGAGACAGACCATTTTGTTGTAGATTCACGTTTAGGGTTCGATAAGAGACGGAGTCCTGGCGCCATATGAACTAGTTTAGAATGTGTGACTCAGCTCTTCTCCCACAAAAACTTATTATTTAAATTATTTGTGTACGTGATTATTGGGGGCCCACATGACTTATTGAGAGCTCGAACAAGACCTTGGGCATTCAGGGGTTCCCTTAGAGCACCTCCACCGTGTTCACTTGATAGGTACCGTGAAATCCACTTTGGAAACTTCAGTTGCGCGGCAGGTTCAGGGAGCTCTCCACTTCTCACGAAACCACTCCACCACATGCACGCATCAAACCGCTTCAAAACCTTATCTGATTTGCATTTCCGTCATTGTTCCCCCGATGAACCTTGGGAACTGAAAGAGCATCTGCCAATTGTGGCTTCAATTACTGGATCCAGGTACTAAATACTCCGTAATTAGCTTAACTGGTGCTCGGTTAATTCAAGTCATGATCAGTTTTGTGGAATTTGGTAAATTTTCATCAGCCAGATGAAAGTGCCCCAAAAAATCAAAGCAAGTTCCAAAATGCTGAGTGGGTATACATTCTCAAAATCCATATGTAATTTTTATGCTAATTGTTTGGAGTGAAACGATCAAGTCACCTCAGCAGGTAAAGAAGTGAATGGGGCTCGCTTCCTCTGAATTCATGATGCATGCATTCGGTCTGTTGAAGAAGATTTTTTCCCCAAACCTTGATCCCTTCCAAATTCAGAAGCCTCAGAATAGCCCCAGACAAGAAGACACAATGCACTCAAAGCTCATTTGGGCAGGTAGCATAATATTGTTTAGCTTTCATAAGCCGTCTACTTATAATCACATTAGAGTGGTTGACATGAATTCACCAGATATTACATTACTTCTCTGGTTACTATTCTGCTCCATTTTAGCTTGCCAGCATTTACAAAAATGTATTCTCCTCCATCATTTACTCTACTACATTTCGTTTAAACCAATTCCAAATGTCAAATTTACCAATGTCTCCAATCTATACTTTGTGAAATCACACAAGGTTGAGATTCAGGGCAGAGAGGTGAATGAACATGCTTTACGAACGAAGACATCCAAGCGGTAAAATGACAAGCGGAATGGAAGGGAATTCCTCGGGAGTCCTCGGGAGTCAACGGTTTTAAGTCATTGCGTGAATCGTTGCGTGCTCTCAAAACACCATGAAAATACCGTGGACGCAGGGATGTAGCGTTTCCCCCAAAACCTGGAAAGCCTGTAGCAGCTGCGCGGTGGAACTCAAAAGTAACACATTCACGCCATAGCACCAGGTTACGGGACAGCTTGAGTGGGCGGTGGAGAAGCTCTTACTACACGAACACCCGATTAGAGAAACCTGAGGGGCTTACTGCGAGAACAGCCAGTTAAACGAGGGGCTCACCACAGGAACACCCAGTTAGAGCGTGGGTTTACTGCAAGAACATTGGTCGAGAGGGGGCTCGCTATAGGAACACCCAGTGAGAGAGGGGTCTCCAGTGTCTAACCTGTCAGGCGAAGACGTGGGCCTGTTTCTCTAAGGAAAAGGTCCTTCATTCCGTGGTGCCTTTATTTTTTCGGTTTAGGCCTTAGCCAACCACGAAGCTTGCACCGTCGCAAAGTACCGACGACAGAGTTGCCAAACACCTCGTGGAATCGCCATGCGTTCAGGTGCGCTCTTGCTCTGATTTCTCTTTGGCGCGTCTCGGGTTTCCTCATTGTCTCTTTCTGCTCTTCAGTCTCCTTCTGCTCCCCTTTTCTTCGTTCGCGTGCTCTTCTTATCCGACTCAATCTTGTAGCACGATGGATTGTGCCTCCGAGTTGGGAAGAGAGTTAAACGAAGACGCCGTTCGTGATCCATGCCGACGTTCATGCGAGGACCTTGTAGGCCGTGTCGAGGCCGATGTTCTGCGTCTACTCATCGAATTCAAGTCTGCTTGGGTGTCACTCGCGAAGGCAGGTGTTTGTTGATGCTCTCTTGGGACTCTTCGGCGTTGTCAGGGTTGATTGTTTAGAAATTGGGGGTAGAAAACAATTTGTTGTTTCAGGTACAGGGAGAGCCGGTTATGTTTGTTTAAGCTGTACTCTCGTTTTTCCGACAATTCTTTTATGGGGGGCAGCTCTCGATTGTTTAGGATGCCGTGTCAATTTACTGATTTGGTTGCATTGGTTGGGAAATTGCGCTTGCTGCCACTGCCGACCGACGGAGGTTCGGTCGATTGGTCGCATTTATGTGTTGTTTAGTGGGCATGCAGGATCGGGACTACTAGCGGATGCTACTGGTCCAATTCGGAGCAGATCATTTGTGTCATTTGTACACGTGACGTTCCTGATGCTGCGAGACCGTTGGGTGTGTGTGTGCAGGTGTCTTACAAGTGACTGAGTACGAATTTTTGTGTGTCTTCAAATGCTGCTAAGGTAAGTGGCTCATAAAGCGACCTTTTAAGGGCTGTTGGGTCTTTTTGATGTGTTTCAGATGCTCAAAATATTTTCCCTTATTTTTCACTGGAAGAAAAATTGATGAAAAATCTAAAACAAGTGGTTTCATAATTTTTGGAGTATTTATGAACTACTTATGAATTTCGAAAGAATTCTGCCGGAGGCAACTATTTGTGATCCTAGGTGTTACAAAACCCACACATGCAGTCTGAAAAGAGATATGTCTTGATCCAAAACAAGCACTGTGGCATGCAAAAAGTAATACACAAGGTTCCTAAATGTGACCCTCACTAAAATTAAACAGACCCTACATTTGTTTAACATTTGTAAGAAGGCAATTGGACAATCAATTTTCATTTAGAAAAATTAAGTGAACCCACACTAGCTTTAAAATGGATCCTCCCTAGCTTGTAATCCATCCATTGGCAAAATTTGAAGCAATAAATGACAAGTTTTAATTATGCTCACATTGTTGACAATCCACTTAATGTCCGTTTTAGAACCACCAGTTAATGTTTGTTTTGGAACCACCTACATGACTGTTTCAAGAAGCGGATCACTTTATGAACCACTTACCATAAGAGGTAATCATCCAGTTGGTTGTTGACATGGTTCAACTACGACTCAAGAATTTCAAGCCTTGTCATTTATAGAGAATGTGCCAACGACTGTAAAGAACTCAGGACATTGCGGCAATGGATTTCAAGTGATGGTTATCAATAGTGATTTCGCTAGCATAAATTTTCATGACGGGCATAATGCAGATCATAGTATAAATCAACACGGGTGCTTTAAATTGATGCAAGCCATGTGAAGTTAATTCAATCGGCTTGGTGGGTTTCCAAATTTTAGCCGAGTCGGTGGACTCAAATTCTAGGTGTTCACTAATGAACCTTAAATGCGCAATGATTGGGCTCCCTACCTTACGTGTTTATCACTTTTAGTACACATTGTTCAATGCTTACAAAATCATAAATTGATCATACAATGATTGGCTTTTGTGTATGCATTAATTAGATCCTTGTAAATTCGAAATGGCAAGTGCAAGTACCGATTTGTGTGGCGTTTGCTGCGAAGGCTCTCACCCTATTCGTAAGAATATTTGCAAATCCATTGTATGTGCATGCGGTGCACCCTTCTTCTCGCAGATTGTCATGGAGAACAACGTACCTACCCATCAAAGATGCTTGATTGTAAGTTTTGAAGATCCTTTGTTTTTGGCATATCTTTTTTCAAATTGATCAAAGACATTTTTTTTCAGATTCAGTTTTGATCTTGGATGCTCATGCAGGAAATTCCTTTGGACTTTATGGAAGACCATGGCAACAACTTTGACAGGAACGTTGTTATGCATGGAGACGATGAAATAGTACATTCGGTGAAGATTGGAGGCAATCTTCACATGGGATTTGGGTTCGAATGGAGAGAGTTTGCGCAGGCGAAAAACATTGGCAAAGAGCAGCTTGTTGTTTTCACGTTGGTGGCAAGGAGTCGGTTCTTGGTGCAAAACTACGAGGTGCACAAACGATACATTGAAGGTGGGGACGAAGGAAGTATTTCTTGGACCGGAGTTAGTTGGATGTATGAATAGATTTAGGGTTCAAGCTAAGCAATAGGGGGAGGGGAGAAAGGGGGGGGGGAGGGGGGGGGGAGAAGGACAATAACATTCTATGTTATTTGGGGACATATTGCCCTTTCCAAATGATGTAATTGAATATTATTTCTTGGTACATGGTCTGTGTTCTATATCTTGATTTGTAGTAGTGTTCAAAGCTAACTCTACACTATTGATACAGTATGCTTCCTGCTCTCTTTGTTTTTGAAGACCAACATATTTGGACAGTTCAAGAGTCATTCACAAAGAGAACCAAGTGTGCTACTATTCTTGCTAGGGAAGAGGTAGGCAATCACTAGCAACTTTGTGAGGTTGTACATTATGCGTTTCACTCGGACGAATACACGATGTGCAACTTATGGATTTTGGGCAAAACCCCAAACCATCGAGCAGATTAGAAGCTTGTACATGTTGAATCCATTTCTGTCTAAGGTTTGGTGAGTTGTTCTCCACTCTCGCTGACTTTGTTTTGTTAGTAGGCTGCGTAGTTAGGGCTGCATGCAAAATCTCTGTTGCACCATCTATAGATCCACAGCTCTAAATGAAATCTGCAAAGCAGACCACATAGATTTAGGGTATAGTGTGTGTCTCAGCGGTGGGAGATCTGAGGGTTGGTGCCTAATCATTGGAATAAGCTACTTTGATAATCAACAACCTAGTAGTCTATGGAATCTTCGAGGGAGCTGAAGCTCCGTTGGACTTAGGCAGCCATAAATTGGGAGGGCTGAACCACTAGTGCATGAGATGCATAGAAACTTATTAATGATTCCTTATTGTTTATTTCTTGTCATTATTTGGGTGTAGCAATATTCCACAGTTCGTGACAATGGTGGTGGGGAGGACAAAGGAGGACCAAAAGGAGTAGGATCTTGCTGCATTACAAGAAGAACTCCTTATTATGAGAGACCCCTTTCAATGAGACTTGAAAAGTCTTTACGGAGGATAGTACTAAATATTGTAATAAATTGATCTATAATATACCAAAATGAAACAAACGCAATGAACGTGTTTGCAAAGAAGTTGTAATTTTATGCAAGTTGTTTGGCAAAGTTCTTCGATGGATAAGTGCATGCTAAGTAGCAGATCTTTCCATTCGACTAGAGAAATTGAAGGTAGAAATTTCTGTTAGTTATCTTCTGTGATGTTGCAGAAGATTGTCATTGGTGAATTTATACCATCGGGTATGATTTCCAGTGCACTATTTGATTTCGGGCAAGTCAAGTACTTGAGAGGAAAGAGGAGAAGGTTCTGACGATTCGGTGCAGTTCCGTCAGAATTTATGTCATCAATGGTTGTGATTTTTCTACTCAAGATTCTCTACAGGGGTGTCCATTGCAAATATTGTTTTTTTTTTATGGTTGAGAGCTCATGGAAATCAACCTTGAACACACTAGACTGGGAAGAAAAAGTTGCATCATAAACTCATTTGAGTATATTGTACAATAAATCTTGACTTTTGGAAAGCTATAAATTGCTTGGGATTGTGCATAGTGAGCCCTTTGACCTCATATTTTTTTGGTGATCCATTTTTTTGATTTGACATAAAAAAAGAGGATTAAGAGACTTGAAATCACTTTTGTAGTTCAAACTCACCTGTCATGATCAAACATTGTAGTCTTTCGATCCAAAAGTGATATTATTGTACTTTGTTTTTGTATGTGATCTACCGACATGTATGATTCGAAATTTCGAATTTGCTCAATTACCATTTATTTTTTTAAATTGACAAAACTTATTAAAATGTTCAATGTTGACTATTTTGTTCAATTTGGAGCAAATTTCCACAAGCTCGAGAAGGAGTCGGGCATTCAAAAATTAACGCTTGAAGTTTCAAGAGCATTTTTGTGGTCCTCCAGCACTTTCAACTATCCATTCTGTTGCATTCATCCAAGAAAACAAAACCAAAAAACACTTTCTAAAATGCAATTGCAGGATATTGTATTTTTTTTTGGTTTGGATCATATGCTAAAAAGTTAATGAAGTTTGATGGCACAAATCGGTAGGTGTCAGCATGCAAAGTTGGAGAGAAGGGTGGTTTAACCCCTGAAGGACCAAGGTGATTTTTCCACCAAAGAACATTCAAAACTATCATTTCTATCACAAATAGAAAAGTGCTCAAAAAACTGTTATTTTTTGCATATCCAACCATAAGATCTCATATTCAACCAGTATCTGAATACATGGAATTTTTTTTGAAAACTTCAATCGTGGGAATTGCAAGATATATGCATTTAAAGTGAAGAAAACAAGTGTTTTTTGGTTCCTTGCTTGAGTAGGTTTCTCGGGTTTGAATCTTTTTAGTTCAAATTTTTTAAAACCGCTGTTTGGCTTATGACTGTCTACTTATTTATGTTACGCAACTAAGTTAAGAGGATTTCTTTTTTCTTTTTTTAATGAGGAAAAAAACACCTAGTTTTCACTTATTAAAAAATTGACAAGTAGAGGTGGGTTCAAGATCGAAGAAAAAACTAAATTGTTAACAACTTTTAGATGGAATTGGATCACAATGATCCCAAAGGTGAGATTATTCTAGCAATAAAATCTAACCTTGATTAACCATTTTTTTTTTAGGATTTTATGAAAGTTGCATTCAATAATGAATTCTACAAGTCGTTTTTTTCAAAAAGATGTTTAGATTGCCCCGAAAAACTAAGACTGTGCATAACTTTCTCATTGTTAGTCCAAATTAATGAAATAAAGCTTCACATGTTGAAAAAAATATAATCTTCGTGACAAAATTTGAACAAAAAATTATTTTGACTTTCTGTGATTTTTATTGTCCTGCCCACTGAACTCCATGTTCGCATCACTTTTGCTTGAGGGCATCAATAAAAATAAAAATAATATATTCGCAGAGCTCTCGCAAAAATACACAACCTTAAAAAATTCCAAAAAGTATCACAAAAAATGGAGACAATAGGAACCTATCCAGACCCAAATTGTCCCCCGAAAGGGACAATGGGCCTGTAGGGGTCGTCTTCAATTTTTTGCACTACATAATTTTGAGGTGTAGACAATGAACTCCAACATATGAATCGGAGGAATGGTAAGTGATCCTGCATAAATTTTAGCTTTCAAGTACAATTTCTATAGTTTTATTGAAGCAATAACTATGATAGGAGACAAAATCTTTCAAATGTATCATATTCCAAAGCTCATGATACTCTTTTTAAGGAATATACTACAAAATGGAAAATAATCACTAATTTCAAATGAATGTCACAAAAGAAAAAATTATTGGAAAGTATTAGCACTCGTAAAATTACAAACGATTTATATAACCATTAATAGAATAGTTGAAAATAAAGATAAAAAAAAGGTCAAAAGAAAAGGTCAAAAAAAAATAGAAAAAATTACAAAAATGTCACTATAAGCAATGCATTTGTTGCATCAGTATAGAAGAAAGAGCCATGCAATTCATGCTGGCAAATATTACAAAGTTCCATTGCAAATGCTAGCCTAGCTATACCATTGCAGCAGCACCGTTGCGAATACGATGCAATACTTTGCTCACAGAAACCATAGCAAAGTTATTCAAACAAAGATTGTATGCATTGCAAAATCATTGCAAATATAGTGCAAACCCTTGCTGAGAATCGTTGCAAAATGATTCAAACAAAGATTGTATGCATTGCAAAACCATTGCGGATACGATGTAGTACCGTAATGAAAAGCATTGCAAATGTAGTCAAATAAAATCCTAGGGTAATGCAAAACCATTGCCTAATCTGTTGCAAAACGCTCCTTTCTGTAGTAGTGTCAATACTCCTATATTTAGTGCGTGGCTGCCGTATGTGCTACTGTAGATGGTAATTTTCTATAGATTGGACTATTGCTAAATTACTATAGTTTTAAGTTCATTCTCAGGGAGGTATGGTAGCACTATAGGTAATTCTTAAGGGAAACTAAATTAACCCCAAGGTTGTGCACAATTGAGGAAATGAGGAAAATCCTACTTAATCGAATACAATAGATAGACTATTTTTTTATTATAACTAAAACCAGGACTAGGAACTTATCAATTCAATTGGAAATCTTAGAGCCTCATCTTCATTCTCCATTGTTCCATGACTTCTCACCAACCGCTCTGGTACCAGCTTCTATTGACTCCTCCAATTACTTGCTCAAGTACTATTGATTTGACTCACGGCTTCTTCCGGCTTTGTTGCAATTGTATTCATCTTCTCGTTTTTATTTTCCTCCATTAAAACGTTCTCCACAGTTTGGCATTTCATCTTCATATTATTTGATTGACAACAATATTTGCATTTCTTTTCTTTCAATTGAAATGGTTTCTTATCCATTGTAATGTTACTTATTCTCACAATTCTATTGATTCGGTTTACAGACTTGCTCTAATCACACTGTCCCTATAGATTAATCTCCCAGTTTACGTTATAAAATCTCCAATAGCATCATGCTAACACCCTATTAACACATGCCATGCAACCAGTCCATACACAATTGATAAAACAATTAAAACTGCATCTGCACTTGCATTCACATCTAGTCACAACAATAGAAATTTCTCACACCATTAAATCCATAGACTCCACATTCAGTATAATCACCCACTCACAATTGATATACACCATTTCAGAACACTCAATCATTTACGTCACAATAGCATAACACATTGAAAAATCCACACACTCTCCACACAATTGAACACAACATTCTTATGATAATAAATTCTGCATTATATTCCAGCATAGAAAATATTACAATGGTTTCTCAGTCTTTCCTAACTCCCTTCTGTAACATCTATCGATTCAACACGGTAAAACAAACACCGCCACTATAGAACTTAACTTCTCACTTCACTTACAAAATCACACAAAAACTATAGATCACTCACTCACACACTCCCGCGTTGTCCCTAGGAGGTCTGGCGATTGGAGCACCTGGAAACACGTTGTCGATCTTTGACAGAATTTCCTTCTCCTGCTCCGAATCTGTGTGACATAATAGAAAGTGCAATCGACAGAATGAATAGCGCATAGTCCAACCTAAATATAAAGCATGAACTAACCCTGCGAGTGTGAGAATGGTTCTAAAGAAGAGGGGAGCCAAAATTGCAAGACTACTTTGGGATACGTTCCTCGTCAGGGTCATCCACAAAGTTGGAGTGGAGGGCGTTGCCTATTCCCTCGAGTATGGCGGATGTGGTCATCGAAGATTCCATGCACACAATAGCGGCTATTGCATCCGCTTGGAGGACCTGTCCCCTGAACATTAGCCTTGCATGCGCTGTTCTTGAAAACATGATCAACCGGACAATTTAGCATAAGTCTCGGCACAACGATTCGTCCCAATGAACCAAGACGCATCCACAGTGAGGACAACAATGTGGGCAAAATAGATAGTTGGACGATCATTTCCTTCAACTAGAGGGTAACCGGTAGATTCCAATTGCCGAGTTACTTTTCAGGTTTGGGAGGGGATTTTTTCGAGGGGATTTGTTCTGTACCTTGAGCTAATCTGACCAAACTTTCTAGCATCCGAATAGTTGTCCTCGCTGCAACACACTCCATGTCAAAGTTAGTGAAAACAGTTTACAACCCTTGGGTTCAAGGGCGATGACGGAGACGTAAGGTGAGAAGATCAAACTAATAGTCACGCGTGCCATTGGTTAGTAGACCTCACGAAGAACATGAGCAGGTTGAATCGGATGTACCCGCATTGAGGGAACCGGAAAGACGCTGCAGCTGGTAATAGCTGCTCAAAACGTGACTGGCTGCGATAGTCAAGGACGGTTTAAACCGGTCTCGCACGTACTGAATATAGCTGTAGAAAAGGGAAGACCCGAACCATTCGTGTTATTATGTTCGAAGAACATATTTTGATGCATCGCCTTTGATCCAACCCATTTGAACAGCTGGTGGCCTTCGGCAATCAACGATTCGTTGTTGCAGCCGTTCTTGTATTAAAAGACGTCACAAAAAAGTTCCCTTCCACCCGGCATCAATGACAATTTATCCATGACGGAGGGACAGGTGCATCACACGCCAACAAACTGAACACAACATTAGTATGAGCGGATCATACCTTCGTAGCATGGCCATATCCCAAATGTCAGAACGATCCCCGCTGCCATCTGATTCCGCTACGTTGGAGTGCTAGTCAAACAAAACACGTGATTTTATGAGGAACGACGGAGTTCGAGTGAACGGATCATGGTGGTTCAAGCACCCTCAACCCTAAAATCCAACCGCATACACATTGCAACCTCGATTTAGCGAGGTGCTTTAACATCATCTTGCACAAAAAAATGGGGCAACGAGTCGAATAGAGAATAGTACAAACGACTCATAGTAGGCACGTCCTTCCGCAACAAGATAGGGAAGGATCACCCATGAAAGTTACCTCGGACAATATGTGAGACGACACGATGCGGTCCCATCCTGCATTTTTGGTATCCAGGAGAACAAGTACGACGTCGAAACGACTAAGCAGAGGCGCAGACAAATTTGTGTTTACAGTCAATGCTGATTTCTCACGTTAAGGAAATGCCCAATGGATGCAAGCGACACGAAAACGACCAACAACTACATGAGATCGAATCCCAGATCGAGCAAAGAGGATACGTTCCGCTGGATCGTAACACCCTTTTGGATTGGTGACACCAAAAACCGTGGTCTGCGTGTTGAGTGTTGCCACCAGTCCGGCCTGCAATTCAAGGGAGTCAAAGCGGTCCAAAATCTTCGCAACGGATCAATCCAATGACGTGTTCCTGCATCCATCCCCCATTGATTCTACTTCGGCAACCACTCGGAGCTAGAGCTGGGTTTTTGTATCTGTCCCCCACTCTCGCCCGAACAAATTGGCATTGGAAGCCGGATGCTTGATCGTCTATGACGGACAAGCATGTCATTGTAGGACTCATACAAATGAGGTTTTGGTCATGAGCAAGCACATACCTTGGCAACACTAAGCGTCTGTTGTTCCATGGCTTCGTGCATGATAGCCCTGTCCGCCTCTCGAATGCTACACAGGAAGCAATGTCAACAAATGGCCACCGCCAGCGGACTACGACAGTTGAGAATCAAAATGCTGCAGAACATTGAATGATAAGAGACATGGATATGCAATCGGGACAGCGGAGGACCTCGTACATAAACAAAATTGACACGAGAACGTTGTTCTTCTTGAACGTATTCATTCACCGTTTAAGACAATGCATTGACCATTTATTAGCGCTCACAAATGAAAGCCACATCTCCTATTCTTCCAATGACAGAAGAATAATACCTGTCGAATTCATCTATGCAACAAAGACCCCCGTCGGCGAGTACGAGAGCTCCCGCTTCCAGCATCCACTCTCCTGCGCGATCCAAAGTCAGAAGCCGGAATCACTCTCGTGATCGTAGAGCCGGGACATGGCAAACGTACTTCAAACCCTACCCTATGGAAAATTACCTTCATCTTTGACAGCCGCCACCGTAAGTCCAGCGCTGGTGCTACCCAAGCCCGTGGTCATTATAGATCTATGGCTCAGCTTTGCAGCATACCTAAGAAATTGGGATTTGCCAGTTCCTGCAAGAGATAGGAAGAGGCATGGGACAATATATGTGTATCGGATGGCGTCGCATTGGCCCCCGGGGGCATGCATGATTTCGATTTGTTTACCTTCCGCTGAACCCAGGCCACAACCTTTTCCACTGGGAAAGACGCACGGGGTTCAAGAAGTGCATTCCAACGACTGAGACCAATAGAGAAATGATGGACAGATGCGTTTGAAAAGTTGTGCAGGGCATGACCGGAGAAGTCGGGAGTAAAAGTTCAACGAGGTGAATACACGCCACAAATTCTTTGACGTACCTGGGTCGCCCACGAGGAGCAGATGTGAATCTCCTCGCACTTTGGTACCCGAAGCACCGACATGCCGAACCCCCCCTATGAGGGTCAAAGCGACTGCGTGCAGTCCATACAAGTTCAGGAATCTTCCACAGGAGTTGGATCCTCAACGGCAAGAACATTCGCGCACAGAATTACCTCTAAACTTACCAGCAAGCTTGACAGTGAAGAGCCCGTAAACTTGAGGACATATGTTCTGCAAGATTGTGTTGCGACCTGCAGGCGGAGGGTGAGATTCACGTTGTCATGCGACTTGATGGATAGTAGGAAGTCAAGCACGAAGAATGCATCTTCCCGAGCCATGGACTCCTCTAGGCACTCCGTGACATATCTTTGTCATCGCCATTCCGACATCCAACATCACAAAAGCCCCTAAAAAACCCAATGCAATCCATTGTGCGCACCTTTGAAAGGGGCGTCCGAAAAACGTTGCCAGAAGTCCGTGAAGCGTTGCACCATGTCCGCAGATACTTTCATAGTCGTTTTCAGCTCGTTGACTTTTCTGATCATCGCCAATGCAGGTGTGGCGGGTCAATCTCATTGAATTCACATTGCACCCATAGCCCCCCGACCCAAGAACGTGCGTCGTTTCAGCCGGATGCCTGGCTTTCTTCACATTGCATGCAGTTCGAATTGAGCAACAATAAGAGCACCACTTGCAAAGTAATAGGGCATCAATCCTTCCCGTCTGGAAGGAGCATGACCTGATGTGATTTGCCAAGAACCGTAGCTCCAAGTCACAGCGAGCATCATTCGCAGGCGTACGCCATTTCGCAAAAAGCGAACCCGTGACCATGACATCACCTGCGTCACCCAAATAGTCTTCAGTGAACAATTAATGTTGATGGGTCCATCACGTCATCGGCGAAATATTAGTCGGCCTTAAACCGCTAGCATCGGAATACTGGCGTCCAACCCAAACCAACACTTACCACCGGCCTTCACGGTATCCACCAGATCGTCTTGAAGCACGACGACTATAGAACGTGGTGTTGAACCCATTCGAAGGGTCTCCGTGCTTTCTTGAATCTTGATTTCTTGGTAATCACGGCAGACG
This sequence comes from Antitrichia curtipendula, assembly GCA_951230915.1. Taxonomy (NCBI): domain Eukaryota; kingdom Viridiplantae; phylum Streptophyta; class Bryopsida; order Hypnales; family Leucodontaceae; genus Antitrichia; species Antitrichia curtipendula. The sequence goes on along the minus strand of CATNWC010000169.1, from coordinate 24,559 downwards.
GGCGTGGCACCCTCAACGGGTTGGAAGTTTTTGCCGGCACATGGTGGTCGCTCCTGCACAAAAAGAGCACAACCTCCATGCACGTGTGAAGGCCAACAGCGTTCCTCTAATAGATCTATTAGGTTCTGAATGCTTCTGCAATGATATCACAATCGTTTCATTGGACGGAGTGTTTCCAAAATGATCATCACTAGGCATGTCCAGGTCGATAAAAATCATATTAGGTGGCCTCACCTCCGACGGGCAAATCGGCGGTAGCTGAATCTTGTTGCCCATCTCCAGTTCGGGTTCAACCTTGAACCTGCAAACGACAAATTCAAGCCACGCCACACTGGCAACCCTAACCAACACAGCCACCCTTTCACGCTATGATATCAAACCATAGCCATGAACTATGATCCCAAAGTCCCTAGGATAGATGTCTGAGCATTCTACGCCCGACCCTAAACCCACGAGTTGGAACTCAAGGTGCATCCGTCGTCACACATCGCGGTGACAGAAGCGTAGTCGAAAGAATAGAATGACCCCTGACCTAAGCCAGATATGTCATACAAGTCGGCTTGATTTCGTGCCGCCTCTCAATGCACTACGAAGTGATTGCATCTGTAGACGGCCCCGGAAAAAGAGTCGCGGATCGGGTACAAACAAGGTCATCACCTGAATTTGCATTGTCTGCACTCGTGCTCTAGGGCTCCTTCTACTACCTTCACTGCACCCGATCGTATGACAGTCCCTTTCAGCGTGAGGATGCGTCCGATGTCCCTAACTCGCACGCGTCCGATGGTTGGTCTCGTCTCTGTGACACATCACCCACATGAGTGAAAAGGAAATTAGTACCACCTCCTATCAGGTTCAACACCGGAAGAGCCCAAATCATAGCGCTCACTTGTGAACCTCTCCTACGATGTGCATGTGATGTTCATGCCCCTCAACGCCCATCGCGATCTCAAAATTCGACGTTCAAAACTAAAATGTTGATTGCTTACCGGGACACTCGAAGGCCGAGCCGTGCACATCCAACCGTACGTGCACGTTCTCCTTCACCGTCATGCTTCGTCTCTGCTCGTCAACCTCAAATGCAGCTATCTGCAAGCGTAGTCCAGGTGATGGAATAATGCCAGTTACCGGACGAGCACAAAGCCACAAACATTCATTCAAATCAAAAACCTGTCGTCGTGAGAGAGTGATCTTACCTGTGCCTCACGGGCTCCATCGTCAAAACGGAGGAGTAATGCTGGCTGGAAATACAACAGATTAGCCAATGAAGGGCTCGCATCCAGAAAATCAGCGTACCTGCAACCAACGAGCCAAAAAAAATGTCCAAGCGCTCATGGATCCGCCCGGAGCAAACCACGTCAGAAGTCAATGGCGCTCCCAACGCAATGCATTGGAAGGCGCCGGAAGCTACATCGGTAATGCGGGACATAACCCTGGGACACGTGGGTTTCGATCAAGCATCCCTGAATGAACGGAATGGATAACTGAATGAAGAGTTGGAAAGTGGGTCGCTTACTGCACGACAAGGGAATAATGGATATTTGCATCTTCCGCAAGCAAAAGAGCTTCAATGGCCTTGCCGTAGTAGCTTTCAAGGAACGACTGGAAAGCCGGAACGTACTCATCTCCAGGTTGAGCCGCACCCTCTTCTAGATAGTTGCAAGGTGCATGCTTCCGCTTTCCCATAGCTTATCGGCTCTCACCTCTTCTCCAAGCTAGGAATCGGACTGGCCTATGTAGGATTCAACGCGTGCAGCGTTCTCCGAAAAGATCCGGGACGGAAAACCCCTACTACTCGGACGAGAGAGTCTTTTCCTGTGACGGGAAGCAAGTTCGACTCGCCTCCACGCCTTCGTCAGTCGCGTCAACAACTCAACAATGCAGCGGCAAACACGGTTCCCTTTCTTATAGCCTGCGGACTACTACGGCTCCATGTTTGCATGAAGGCAATAGCTTGCAGGCTTGCAGGCATGCATGGACACATGCGGGAGGGCCAAAAATAGTTCCGGAAGGCCACTCTGAATTGCGCCGCCGTGCCCTGACTGACAGCCCTTAACTCACGCACAGCAGCTGCAATGCTCCCGGGACCCAAGACAATACTATAACCGTGTAATAAAGAGGTCAACTCCCCAAAAATACACCCCCACTGCAATCGGCATCCATCCCTCTCTCATCCCGGATCTTCTTTTTTCTTCTTCTCACACAAAAGAAACAAAAGCCCATTGCATGGAGAAAACAAACAAAGGCAACAGACCCACCGGACACAGGTGGCCTCAGGGGGGGAATAATCGGGACTGTCGATAATATCCTTCACATGAGTTGCATTTACCGTACATCCAAATATGAAGGGATTTTTGGGTTGACTCAGAAGAAAATCATTTATTTAGGAGGGGTGTCTTTTCTACCCTCATTGCATTGTTTGGTGCAAAAATTCAAAATGGGTTCGGGTACGACAGATTAGTCCCAAACATTTAGAAGGGAAGCAACCTCCAAATAAAAATCCTAATTATCAACAGCCATTTCAAATATAATATTTCAAATACATGGAACAATATTTCAAATATCGTTCCATAACTTATCGTATTCAGAATGTCTCGTTGTAGATAGAGATCACACCTGTGGGTGAAGTTGGCACGGACGGAGACAGTGCCGGAAACTCTAATGCTGCAACTTTGGTCTGCCCGAATGCTTACTTTCCACCTAGAACTCCCCATCTCTTCATCTTCCTGAAATATCAAAAATTAACTCGGCTCTAATTGAAGAGCCCTACCGTGACTGAACAAGGTACTCGTGCTATATACCAACAGGATACTAGCGGATTTGCTACATTCAAGAGTTTGCATGTCCTAATGGACAAAGAGTTGACAAAACGCTGTCAACTACTGTGTCCGTGGGAACGTCTGGATTTGGGCACGCAATTGACACGGTCTTATCAATTCTTTGTCAAACAATAATAAATTCTTGTCAACTCCTCTACCCTACATAAGCCCCAATCCATGAGAATTATTGGGTCCTAGGCATGGCACCTTAGTTACCCTCCTCGAATCTCTTGACCTTGTCGTGTTCCATTTCAATTTTCAAAATGCATAATTCACATCCTCACATGCTGGCCCCATGCAAATACAAAAATTGTGAAGATCACAAAGTTCCAAGTGCACATATATGCGACTATACATTGCTAAAACATACTCTCACTGAATCACCATATATGTGGCGCTGCGACAAAAGATCTAAAAGGAAAAACGGAAGCAGTTTCCATTTATTATTCATGAAAACCAATGTGTGGTAACGCCCTCACTCTCCCAGTGCTTCTAAGCCTGCAACATACAAAGCACCACGTGCAAACCCTGGGATGTGAGCACATGTACCTGATGAGATGGCGTTGTGAGCAGCAAAACAGAAAACCTCGCATGGAATCCCAGGTTTCGCTATTTGTGAGACAAGTGACCTAGGATCCAGATAGCGGTACTATTCAATGGGCTTAATCAATGGGCTTAATCAATAAATTATTCCACAAAGACTAATCCTCTTGTGTAAAAAAAGCACTTAACAAAAAACATAATGATGATGAAACCATTCGAGTCCATGCCTCACATTGGTGTGGATTCAGGTCTCTCAGCTTCAAACTCGTTGCTAGAGACGAAGATGAGAAGCTCACACCCAAAAGACTAGCTTGGCCAGGGTACCATAATTGAGCCAAAAAAATTGCATTTCTGTTATCAACAACTTTTACAACAAATTTCCTTGTTGCAGTCCGCTCTATCGATTAAACTACACGGACATCTCAATGCCTGCGCCCCCCCTGCCCCAAGTATTCATCAATCATATGGAAGATTGAATTGAAAAGGACCCTAACATGCACACTAGGAATTGAAGACAACAAATCAAATCCCTAAAAGAGCAAGAGGTAAGATTCAAAGCCAAAAATTGGCAATTAATGAGCCTGGTTTTATTGATGTCCGCAGCAACTGGTTTATGCTGTGGTGATATTCCATTTTCCAAAAGTGAATTGGGTTATGGAAAGGGGTTTCATACCTTGAGTTTGCCAAGAGATGCAGAACTCCCTGAGTGATTGTCGTTTCATCACATGTGAGTTCTCTTTTGCCGGTTTATAAAAAAAACGACACAATGTCTTTAACCCCATCAAAAATCAAGTTTTAGAATGTCCAATTCAATTGATTAAAATTGTGAAAAAAAAGAACTCCCACCGGGTGTTTTTAAAAACCAAGAGAATGAAGAGGACCATTTCATGTCTTGATTTTAGGGTGAGCATGGGACTCGCTCAAATTGGTTTAAGATCAATGCAAGTGTCCAACTTGGAGGTTAAATTGAGAAGGATGCGGCCCCATGACTGAGATGAGATACTCACCAAGATATTGCGGTTCTTTCACCTATAGTTGCATTCTTTGTGAATACGGTTGATAGCGGAGTCTTCCATCTGGACCCTAAGATCTGCACCATCCTCACAGGGTCAGATAGAAATCATTTAGAGGTTCTCCTTTTTTCAAAAGACTTAGGAAATGTTGCGAGCAAGGACACATATATACAAAAAGATGAATTAGAACTGAAAGCTGTAACATTGTTATGATAATCTACCTCTCTTTTGTGAATGCTAACAAGAGCTTTGAGTTGTGCCCTCGAGAACATTGCATAGTCGTTGCGCCATAACAAGTAGTCTAGGATCTGCAGTGGAATTGACATCTGGACGAGTGCTTCCGCCCCCTTTGTCTTGAACAAGATTAGGACTAGGAAGCTAGAACAGAGACTTTCTGCAAATTCACCTTTCCAACCGAGGAAAAAGTAGGCCATCGAAGGATCGTCGGGACCCTAAACCCAATCAGACCAAATTCGCATCCATGCCAAGTCTGTGTCTTGAAAATCGACATCTTTATTCCATTCATCAAATTCTAAGACAAAAATATTTTTTGGCATACGTAACTATAGGATCTTAATATTGTGAAGTGGTTTTGAAATATGAACAAATTTTTTTTTTAAAATGCACTAATTAGTATTTGAATTGATAAAAACCCATTTTTGATTTTTTTCCCAAATGGTCATATTTCATCTTATGGACTTCTTACGTGATAATCAATTGATTCTATAACTTATCGCTCTTCGTAATATGTTGAAGGAATAAGTTAGGAATACAAGTATATAGAATATTTCTAAACAAAAAAACTTCACGCATATTTGAAAAAGATAGGAAGCGGATAGAAGTAAAACATGATTCAAAATACAAAATTCTTAATAACTTAGTAATAGAATTATAAAAGTTCAATCTGAATGGTTGTAATATTTTAATAAACAATCTACATCCAATGGCTTTATTTTTTAGAGGGCCTAACAAGCATAATCCAAATCCATTTATTACTTCCTGATTTGTTTACAATGTGTTTTTAAGCATAATTTCTAGCGAGATTTTTTATCTAAGGTCATCCCACATTTGAATCTCATTTCCAAGGGCCCTCAACACTATAGAAAGTCAAGATTGTACTAGGTATACTTGTATAATAGAATAATATTTATAATCATTCTTTTTCATAGTCGGATCATTCATGCTAAAAGTGGACTTCAAGTCTTCCAGAAGAATGTTTAAAAAGTATACAATACTAGTTATTGCATTCCGGGAAGGGTTTATTATCCTTTGAAATTCCACAACAACATGTTTTGGTGCCTTGTACATTTTAAGGGGTAACAAAAGAACTCCATATCCCATGTGGACCTAGTAGGTGTTAAATAATTCCATTAAGTATAACGCGTTCATTACACGGCCGAGCATAGGATTCGTTTTTTTTGTTATTTTTTCTGTGGAGTCTTCATTGATCACGCACAGTGACCCTACGCGGTCATTTAAACTTGCCTTTGTTTCCACAGCTTGTTGCTTGTTTTTTACCACTAACATTGACAATGGTTAGGAAGGATTTCATGGAGGTTTAAGCATTGGCACCGGGTATCCTCTTAATTTCATTCAATTATTAATCCAATAGTATACCAAGTTCTAAGAAAAGAGCATCTAAAAAAAATAGAAACAAATCAGTAGAAATTTGCCGATTCAACCAAAAAAGTGGCTTTACTTAACAAGAGGTAGTCCTGTTCAAATAAAAAACATGACGTACGTCTGATGATCCAGTTTGTATCGATAGAGTTCAAAGTTTACAACCTTGGCACAAAATCTAATGGTGTTAGACAGTCCAATGTCATTTGCATTCAAAAATTATTGGTTCTGGTCCTTATGAAGTGAACAAAGTTTGCGGATGGTATGACCCGCAATGTGGTATTCAACTTTCGTATAAAGCCGAATTCAGTAAAAGAGTCATTGGTCAACTCATTTGGTCCTGAATGAGCCCCAGATTCAGTCCCACGATGTCTTCCGCCTTCATGTGATGTAACTCGGATGAGACATAAGCCTTGATTTTATCTTGGCTCAACAAAGGGTCCTTGGTGAGGGTCCAAACCAGTAGCAATTTCCTGGGGTCAATCAAATCTATTAGGATATCTCCTGCATCAATGCGCGCATGTAGACTTTGCACGAAATATTTAAGGATCAAGCATTTACTTGCGCGGCAATCTTCGTCCCCACCAAGTAGGAAGTCCAAATTGGATGATGTTCCTTTGCACCAAAAAAAATCAACCATGTTAACCCCGAGTCTTTTAAAATCCTGCAAAGCCGCATTCACAAACCCGGGTTTCAGCCTCGCCAAATCCAACAGAAGTTCAGCTATCTCGTCCTGACGGTCCATACGAGGGTCTTGAAATGCCAATGCATGTCCGGCTAGATTGTCAAAGAGAACTTCATAATCGGTCACATAAGAATCACTTGCTAATGAGTGCGCTAGCATAGTCAAGATACTCCGAATGCCATTTGTGCTTTCCATCTCCACAAAGTTAAGGCAGCGCTCGTAGAGATTTTCCGGCGCAATGTCCTGTATAAAACCATAAGCAATTGATAGGATAAGCAAAGCATCTCGAACAAGATACCGCTTCACCACTTTGACATCTCTTGATCAAGCTAGAAAATGGTAGAAAAGTAGATGAAATATCATCACAAGAATGATCACTCGGCCTAAAATCAACGCCATTCAAAGGCCATTTGTATATCGTAAACCCTCAATCCCAAACCCTTACCTCTGTGAATCCAAGAAATTTGGATGCTGAAAGCAAATTGAGGACATTCTCCTTGGTGATTGTGATCCCGGTTTTGTAACAAAAGTGGGTGATCAATTCAAAAGCCTGGTGACCTCCCGGCAACCCCGAGAGATTGATCTGCAGGATCAGAGGAAGGCCCCCGGCATTTTCCGGTGGATTGGTCTTGAAAGACGCTATGGAGGCCTGAAAATAGGAGGATTGGACGGCAAATGGAAAGGAATGGCATTCAAAATGATGACCCTCGATTGAAACCTGAAATTGGTATATGCCTCTCAAAAGTGTTTCCATCTTGCTTTCAGTGTTCCAAGGGCCGGCTTCAACAAGCTCCGTCTTTAACCCTGTGTTGCTCATGTCGTCGTCTTGACTGAAGAAAGCCCTACTCTGCAACATGCAACAAGGACTCCGTTAGAACAACCATGTGCAGCCTATCTAGAATTGATGAGCTACTACTTGGGCAGCAAAACTTGTAATTTGATACGCAATGAGGGAATTGAGAGAAAACTTTGGAACCTAAATCTAAACTAATTGCAGTGAGTTGCAGGCGACCTCGGGTTGAGGACACCGTATTTTTCACATTACTTTGTGAAACTTTGCTACGCTATCAACAATTGGTTGCAGTACTCTACCATTCTTATGATCTGAAATTCCCCAGAACAAACACCATAATTGTCAGCGAAGCTAGCGGTTGAAGAAATTTGCAGAAACAAGGTAATTACAACAAATTAGAGAATGAGAGTAGAACAAGAGAGCTCTCCCACAATCACATAGTGCACAAGCACAATGCTCAGACTACAATACGTCCGAATTCCACAGACAACCATCCTAAAAAACAACAGGCACCAATCAGATCAAGACCCTGTTACAATATTATGAAATGCGCGTTAAGGTTTTAGGTTTAGGGCGTCAAGGTATTATGAAATGTGCGCTAAGTTCAATCCTAACATATGCTTTCCAATACACGAACAATGCACATACATGCCTATCACAATCCAACTACAAATGCAAAGGAGCTGATGCCCGAGCATAGCCTAAAAAACCCTAAAAAACAAGCAGTCAGGAAAACAGCAATGCCTTGATATATACCGAGAAAACCTACGTTACCTGAGGAAATGGATACGAAACTAGTTCTCTTTTGCAAAGGAGAGTACCCATAACACATTGACAATTTCAGCAAATGAGGATGCAAAGGAAAACACCACCTGAGCTCTAAACTTACATTTATTGTCGGTACATGTGAGCTTGTCGATATCTCCATCGCCTACGATTGTTCTACTCTCCAGTACCTTTGATTGCAGTTTCACATTGTTTCAGCATCCTCTTGAGCACAACAAACCTTGGATCCTCTCCCTGCAGGCAAACAAGAACCGCCTACAAACGAATGAAAAACAGATGCGGAGGGGAAAGAAGAACTTACTGTACAGAAGTTGGGGGAGACAATGGGCGTCGGTGGAAGAGGGGCCAATCGCAAGTCTGGCACAATAGTGGAGTAGCCGTGGTCAAGAGCGATAATATGGATGTGAACCTACCATTTATCATATACACCTCTAAATCGGACGGCAATCATTCCTATTACCGTACGGTAACCGCATGCAACACATCCATGGGTTCAAAGTGCGTACGCAGTAGCATACTCTAGATTCAGTGACCGAACCTCAACACAATGGTTACCCTAATCCCTCATTCGCAATAAAAAAAATCATGGAGAAATTGAACTGTTTGGTTCTGAAAAAGGTTGGTGAACACCGAAATTAAAATATAGAATACACATCTTTAAAAATACTCAAAAGTGAACTTAGAATTCCCTACCTATATTACAAATAGAATGAGTCACTGAAAATTGTTGCATGTGGCTGTAAACGATAACCCAAATTTGCGCCGAAGTTTTGATGTCTTCTCTTTCTATCCGTGATTTCTAATTTAGTCTGAAAAGAAATAGGCGAAGTGGACAAAAGTATAACTGATTTAAACATGAAGATCTATAAACTCTTGACATTGACATCCACTATGGAATCCTTTGCTTGATGCGGGAGATGGGCGCCCCAAACAAAGGTATAGAATGCGGCTAAAGCTCTACAGCTCGACCTCATTAGCCTGAATCTATGTGGTACGAGTTTGATAAGCTGTGGTTATGGTGCTTGGTGGTTGCTCCTTGTCCCTGAAACCACATCAGTTGAAAGGAGAAAGGTCCTAGTAGCTGCTTCTTCATTTCTCAATTGCTTTTGTTTTGTACCTTGGTTCTTTGGCTCTCCAGTGATCCTAAACCCTAGCTTGGTCTTTTTGTGTTGTATGGTGTGTTGTTTTTAATGCAACGGGTCAAAACGTGGCTTTGAACATCAACTTTGTTTTTGTTATCCAACAAAAATCTAACGACACATCTTTAAAACCACCATGATTGAAATTACTGGATGTCACTTGCTTTTGAAGCTTGGTTGAGGCTCACCCTTCACTAACACAAGCATTTGGCAACCATGTCGAGGACTACACATTTTCTTTTCTAGGTCCAAAATGATGTTGTTAGCCCAAAGGAATGAAATGGTAACGCTTGCAAATGTTTATACCCATGCGCAGGAGTTGATTATTTATTAAACTTGAGGGGAAAAAAAAAGGCTAGAAGCGTCCATTGTGCAATATCGTGCACATCATTGGTGGCGTGATCTAAGTCACCAAAAACAAAGTGCTAACTGCTAAGCCTTGGCCTTCTGAAAATCAACTCCACGGTCTAACTAGGAGCTTTCGTATGCAGTGTGCCTATCTAACCTAAAGGGACCTTAGGACACTATCCTGGCACCTTTCGGACATCCTCACCTAGGATTTCTTGAGTCATCACCTATTAAAAGGCTTTAACACCTTCGATCCAAATGGTGCTCTATGTGAACTGCAAACATCACTAGAAGTGCTAGGGGTCCATGGGGAAAGTGCACTTCCAAATGCTCCCGGAGTGTGCTGGACTTGCCTTTTGTACCTTGACTTATACTCGGGAGGACCTCGGCGGAGAAGTTTGGTGTAGGACAGCTTGTAATCTGATGGAGTCACCTTTGGACGTAAAGGAAATGCATATGGTTGATGGCGCTCTTGCTTGGGCTTCACTGTTGGATGCTTGTTGCCGACTCGTACTTCCTTGCCGTCTTGCACCATGCCCATGCTGCAGGGCTTGGTTGCAGCCTCTACGCCCTTCCAATCTGTAAAGCATGGAGTTAATTCATCTTGAACTCGCTGCCTCATGCTGTGCTCATCCCGGTTGTCCATCTCCTCTTCGGACTGTGATAGCACAATTGGTTCAGGAAGTCGAAGCTTCTTGCGTGTGGTTGCAACCCCTGCATACTTCCCATCTTTGGTGCGCTGTGCAAGCTTATGTTGAACTGGGTGCCCAATTTTGTGCTTGTTGTCGTTGTCCTTCTCCCCTGGAAACTCCACCAACATATCCGATTCAAAAGATCCAAAAACACTGTCTACAGATAAGAGATTGTCATCGTCCTTCTCTTCCAACAACAAGACACTGTTGAACACACCCGTGTGAGGAGACATGCGGTCCATTGAGCTAGCCTCTTCTATGAACTCAAATCCATATGGACAATTCGGAACAAGCTCACCGCCAATGCAATCTCCAGTTCCATGCTTTGCTTCCAGATTCTCCATCTCCCCTTTGGACTCCACAACTGGCTCGAAGGGTCCAAAGTTGTCGTCTAGAGATATCACCTCCTCACCCAAAAAGAAGGCCCTAGCGAACGCACGCTCTCCAATTGTATTGCTCATGACAGCGCGTGCTAACACTTGAGATGGAGACGAGCAAGGGAAGAGTGTTTGGGTGTGCCTAGGGTATTCCCTTATATAGTGTGCCGACCTTAGATGAATACAAGATTCAACACAATCCCATGTCTTGTGAATGGTGGTTGGACCAAAACCGAATGGCTTCCATGAGGGCACCGAAGAGATACGTCCACCGTCTTCATTGTGGGAAAAAAAATGCAAAGTGCGGGCCACGGTAGACCCTGCTCTCGAGTTTGGAAGGAGACATGGACACGGAATTCCTGCTGTCGTTTCGATGCCATGCTGGAATCTATTGTTTTTTTTTAAAATTGGACATACAAGTGAAAGATGGGACTGAGGGGGGAAAGTATATGTACATGCTATTATTTGCCATCATCCTATCCTACTTATTGTTGCATTATAGACTATATACCGGAGTAATGTTTTTATAAATAACATTTCCGGACATGTGTAAGGTGGGCACACCAAAAGCGCCACAAATTAGTAGGCCTGCGCCTACTTACTATTGATTATGCTGTTCAGATTTTCATATAGTCTTGTGGGCAAGTGAAGGTATTTTCCTATGCACCACAGAACGCCATATTTGGATTATACAATATGCCAAAGTTATTAATCCGTTAAGGAGCAAGCTATGTCTTGGGGGGCAATGTACTGCATGTAGCGATTTTGGGCAGCTCACTACGAACAGAATAGGTACATAACTCATTCCGGAAATGAATGCAAAATATGGATGGCACTTCAAGGTTACTTCCTCAGGTGTGATTTAGATGTACCCACCTCAGTGTATCCATTTGAAATTTTACAATCTACACAATGAGGATAAATTTGGAAGTCAAGTCGAGTTTGAAGGCCCATCCTATCCTTAACCCTGAAATTAGGTTGGCTTTGTAATTAGGTTGCCTTACCTCAAGAAATTTACTATACAAGCTATCAAAGTCAATCCTAAACCCTTCTACAAATACTTTCATGTGTGCACGTGGAGGTCCACGAGTTTCAATTAAACCTACAACTAATCTAAAGGTAGTTCTTAATTATACAATAACAATATATATTTAAATAGTGTGGCATGTCAAGATACCAATGAAGGACAACCTAATTTTGCTATTTAGTGTAGGTGATTGGGTAGCAACCACTAATCCTTTGTAGGCTGGATAAAAGCCTGGATGTAAACTAGAGATAAATCCATGCCCTTATGAAAGACTGAAAGCCAATATGGGAGACTTGTAAAGTCTATACGTTAAAGGCAAAGGAATCCGGGTTAGAAGACCATGCACCGCAGGGGCTCTACAAGCGATGTGATTTGAATTGGACTTGCCTTATTAACATTGTTGTTATCCTGAAATTGGATTTAGTTGCATTGTAAGCTTACTTCTAAACTCCCTAGAATCCATAATTTCAAATACTCCAAGGTGCACGTAGATGCAATTTTTTTATTTTAGTTTTTAGTTTTTGAAGCAAGCCAAAGGAAATTCATTGTAGAGAGAAAGGAACAAAGACACCAGCCTGGCGGGAAACGTGGATGGTGCTGTGGAAGCCCCAAAGCTTCACGCACACGAGTCACCTGAACTACTCTCTGTCCTTCAATCCTTCCCAATTCCCATAAGTAAGATATGCGGCCTGACATTATGGGTTCAGATATGCAGACCCAATTGGTCAGCACTTTGTTCTCACACAACAAACCATAAATATACAAAGTCGGCTGGCGGCTACGTGCACTGATCTGTGCATGGTTGGGCAGGATGGGGATCTAAATCGAAAGGCTACGGAATAGGGCCAGGGCGAAGTGACCACTCTGACTATTGCCCCGTTTCACCCCTGAGGAAAACACTGTGGGATTATTTCCAATCAGATGATAAAATTTGAAAATTCTGAATTCAGATTTGGAATCGGCGGCCCCAAATTAGCTAGGGGAGGTGCAGAAATACAAAAAATCACAGCAAAAAATAGGGGGCTTTTTTTCTACAATTACCCCTAGCCAGGGCAATAGAGGAATTAGTTCGCCCTGGCCACGGAATAGGCCCCCAAGCAAGTAAAACTCGTGTTACTAGGGATTAATAGGGTTTTCGGATTTATATTTTTGTTGGGTTATTTGGTTGTGTTTTAGTCCCTCTTAGCTAATTTGAGGTCACCCCATCCAAATATGAATTCAGAATTTGAAAAAAAAAAAAATTAAGAAAAAAAATTCTCAATGTTTATCCCCGGATAAATCCAGTCCATTCTGTAGCCTTTTGATGGCAAGATTTAACCCCTAAAGGACCAAAGCCTTTTCTCTACCAAAAAACACTTAAAATTGTCATTAAATCCTTAGCAAAGAGTTAAAAAATTTGAAAAATGTTTATTTTTCACATTGAAATGTAGGATCTTATATATAATTAGTATGAGAATGTATGGAAAAAATTTCAGAATTTTTGACCGCTTACATTGCAAAATATTTGATCTAGGGTAGTACAAGGCAATGCAATATGATCTAGGATAGTACCAAGGCAGCACGAGTATTTTTAGAGGTGCATTGGTGCAAATGGTGGAGATTGAAAAAAAATGGTAACCTTATCTTTTGGCTTTGAAATTATAGTGAATTTTGGAAGGCCAAAGTTAGACTTCACCTATGACCAACATTTAGAGTCAACAATTCCAATCATTTAAAAAACACCCTAAACCACCTCTAAACTCTTACTTTCTTCGTCACTCATGTCTCCTAAAATTATTTTTCCAAACTTGAAAATTAAAAAAAATCTTATATAAAATTGCCAAATTGTGGATGAAAACCTGATTATACATCCAATATATAGATGCATGCTCTAATTTGGAGCACCACTATAAACATTTAACCCTAAATCCTAAACCTATCACCACAGAGAAAAATGGGCTACAATATATAGTACTTGACTAGGGGACAAATCAGTGTTCATGCACATATTTAGCTTTGATAAAAATTGTACAAATCAATACCCAAAAAATACCCAAAAATTGCGAGTAGGATAGCATGGCACAAAACACTTCCATGTGAAAATCTTTACTATATTCACAAATTTAGGGCCGCCTCAAAATATGGAAGCAATCAAAGAAACTAAATTAGACTTTCCATGATGATTGACATATGTTGTGGTCACTTTCACAAAAAAGAACGGGTGAAAATTGGCGAGTCTGCACTCACCAAATGACTTTTTTGTCACCCAAAGGACAAAATCGTCCGCCTTGTCCTTCAAGGGTTAATATCACCACTTTGCCACATTGTAAATTAAATAAAAAATACACCTACTATAGGCTGGCAGTTTTCCGGACAATATTGTTAAACTCGGCATCTAGATTTGTGATATTTTCCTGGATCCTTAGCCCTGAATTTTTGAGCAAGCAAGGTTTTAATTTTCAATAGGCAAGCAAAATACCCTCCTTGTGCAAAATTGTGCAGCGAAAACCACTTGTCTCCAACATGGATACATCTTTGTGCATATAGTGCATAAAAAGGAAAAAATCTTTGGAGGAATGCCTACCTTGATACACATACATCTGCATCGATCTTCCTAAATGTAACCCAATGTGAGTATCTACGGACCGAGCAACATTTGCTTGGTAGGGTAGTACAGTGAAAGAGTATGAACCTCAATGGAAAGGAATTTTCACATGGTGAATCCGAAGATCTCCGGTTGACCCTCTTCTTGTTGGAGACCAAGAGGTCTCTTCATGAACCTTGACTCAGATGAATCTTGAAGGGGAGGATCGGAAGATCTTGTAATCCTCTAGGGGTTGATTTTCCATATTCCAAATGATGAAAAATCTCCGAGTCGTCCTGCAAGGGTTAATGACAAGGGACGGGAGATCTCTTGATAAACCTCAATGCAGGGGATCACCAAATGACTGCCTCGTAAATCGTGGAGCAAAACATTGGGATCCTTCACTAGGAGGATTGGGAAATGTCCCGATGAACGTCAGTCAGCACAAAGGAACCTGAACACACAGGATTGGAAGATCACATCATGACCCTTGAGCTAGAGGATTGGGAGATATCTTGATGAACCTAGAGGCACACGACCAGGAGATCCATTGAAAAAGCTTACCATGAAGGACCCCCATGTAGAGGACCAAGGGATCTCCCAATGAAACTTACCGCATAGGGTCGGGAGATGGCCCGATGACCCTCCGCTTAGTGGAACTGGACATCTCCCGATGAATTTCAATGTGCTGCATGGGGAGATGTCCTCATGGAAATTAATGGAGAGGAGTCTTTAAGTCTTTTCTACTCGTGAGCCCCTAAGAATTCACTCATGTGGTTCTTTACAACGGTCGAGGCTATCCTTTTAACATCTTTATTCCTGCCTCCACAAGCATGGTAGACAAAATGCTATTGGGTTGTTGCTGCCCCTGGCTCTAGGAGAAAAAACAAGTTCCAAAGCAAAAGCAAAGAATTGGCATAATAAGGCCATCACAGAAGTTGGGGAGCTGTAACTGATTTTCGAGAGAGTCAACATGTTCATGTGATGGTAGACACAACGCACTTCATGGAAGGTCACTACGCTTTTCAAAGAAAAAACACGCTCTTGCGAAGGGAGTGTGTTCAACACTTTTGAAGATTCGCTGCCTAAGTCTTCCAAATTCCCAAAATTTTATGTGTAGTTATTATTGGAACCCATATTTTTTTTCCATGGCTTAACAAGCACCTAATGTTTACAATTCATGTGCTTGGTAAGGCATTTTGACACTTCTAAATTTTTGGATACAACCAGTCAAACGTTCGCCTCCATGAATATCCCACTTCCCTTGGATTGCAGGAGGGAGAAAATCAAGGTTTATGGTTGAAGCCAAGGAAAAAAGCATGAATCCTTGTTTTTTTAGAAACAAGGGGAGTGCATTCACGACATGGTTGTTCCTACCAAGTTTATACACAAAAGACAGGGACCACCAAGAACTACAAAAGGCAAGTGAATACGGTGCCCACGATGTTGCATTGGAATGCAATAAAAAGTCAATTTGATGCCCATCTCCATACTCACACGGTGTGGATCAAAAAAGGACCTTGAAATGACCCTTGCTAACAAGAGTGTGGCCTTCCATGTGTATTAAAATGGCACCCAAATCATCTGGCCTTTCTTATATGAATGAGGACTACACATTGCTTTACTGCAGTGTATTTACATCAAAAGTGTATTTACATCATTTGTTGAAGAAAGCATCATGGGATCTCTGGAAGAACTAGGCCTCCTATATACGAGGTTACTAGGGGATTCCATTCAAAATCTGATCCCTCAATTGTCTGGGCGGGTTCCTAAAAACTTGAGCACACGACAGGGCATTTTTCTGTGCATACTGCCGGACAGGTTCGTTGGACTTGAACAAACCGTTTAGCCAACTATAGACCCCCACCTGCAAATGCCGGTCTTGCACAACACCGTTCCACCGTGGGGGGTAAATTGTGCTGTACCTATCGTTTGTGAGGTTTTCCATTGGACTATCATCCACTAGAACAACGTCATCAAGAGAATCTAATTTAAGGATGCTAAGCAACGTCGCCATATCTTTTAGAAAGAACGGTTTATGTGGTTGGTTGGGATTTCTATACCTTGATAGGATACAATGTTCCTGTGATAAAACGATCACCTTCTATCTGTTTATTACCTTTGATTGATTCAGCAAAACCGCCACTGCCTGGTTCACATTCCTCGCCGACTTGGAGCTCCAGAACACCAGGTTTGCATTTTTGTACAGCCACTCCAAGAGGTTCATAGAGCCTTCTCGCATTTTAAAGCTTCGCTGGTTGGTGGCCGCATTGACGTACCATTGCACCAAGACTCCACTGGGTTCCAGGACGACATGATATCGTCGTCGAGGTCCCCTTCTCAACAAATGTGCCTGCACGTCATCCCCCAAACCTACAAGAGTCAAGTAAAACTAACAATTAGAGATGAGACTGTAACCATTAATGTAAACAACAATTCATGAGAAATGAAATGCACGACTGTCACCTGGTGCACCAGTGACGGCTCCATTTGTGGCTTGCCTTCCTATGCTCGAGTCAACCCTTGCATTGATCGCAACTCCTCTGCCAATGCCATAAGGGTGCATATGCTTGTCACCTAGAGCACCACCCATTACCCCACCTCCAAACCCCTTTTCCCTACTCGTGCCAACCATTGCATCAGTCACAACTCCTCCGCCAACGTCATCGGTGACTCTTGCCTGTGTCCCCTGTTGACCTTGTGCCCACTCAATTATGGTTCCATAAAGGCACATAGTCGCCTCCCTCATGGTTTCTATTGCCTGAACTGTCTTCTTATGAGCCTGAATCTTATTCTTGAGTTCAACTTCATAAGAGAGTGACTTCTTCTTCTTACCTCCCTGGATTTCCTCTTCTTCCACAAGTTTCTTTTTGCGAGCGATTACTGAGCACGGCTTCTGTAAAAGTTCATACTCATAAAAGGGTGTCCTCAACCGCCCGTCACCAAACACGAAATCATTGAAATCCCTATACCAAGCCGCTGGATCATCCTTGACCTCCAAGGCTTCGTATTTGCCCCCCTCGCCTTCTCCCCAAGCCACCACTGTAACGTCAACTGGGGCGTTGGCCTTAGAGGTGACGTCCAACCCTAACAATGCTGTGCCTCGCTCCACAAGATTGATGGGGACCACGTCCACTGTAAGCCATGGGACGTTGCTAGTCATGCCAACAATCTCGCACATTGGCGGCAATGGTATCATCGGGACGCTGCTAGTCACGCCAACAATCTTGCACATTGGTGGCAATGATATCATCGGAGGTCTTGCCAATGGAGCAATGATCCCATCACCCTGTTCACCCGTGATTCCAACACTATGATCCTCATTTTGAGACCGAGGCTTTGGCAACAGCTTTCGGGTGTAGCCATCTAGTTTTGGAGATTTGGATTTTGGTTTTGGGGGACTAGCTTTGTGTATCTCCAATCGTTCATGTGATGGACTTCGCAGTGCGGGTGATGGCCTTCGCAATACACATGATTGGCCATCCGGTGTAGGAACTCTTGTTTTTTGTTTTTTTGTTTTGGCTTTGTGTTTCTTTGGTCCTACAGGTGATGGGCTTCGTAATATAGGTGATGGACTACGGAAACGGGGTCTGGCATCAACCACCTGGCTCTGATCACCTTTTCTTTGACGCTTCCGTATATAAACCAAGGTCTCCCAAGGGACCATGGGATCCCTTGATGCGATCTGGCTCACGCTCCCGTTGGCGCTCCCACCTGCGAGCTCTTTCTTTTGCCCAGGCGACCACATGCATTGCAATGTGTGGACTACTTCTTGTTCATCCGTGTTGCATACTCTTGAATCTAATAGGTCTACCAATGCGCGGCTCTTCTTCCTCTTACTATTCTCCTCTTCCTCTTGTGGGGCTGCTGTTGGATCTCTCTTACGACGCTGGTTCCTCGTGCTCACACAACTAGATTCCACTGCAACTTCCTCTCCCTTAGCCGTGTTCTCTCCCACCCTACACCCTTCCAGTGGTGGCTCAAAATGCAACTCTAAAACCGATTCACTGTCATCACTTAGGACGACAACTTCTGCTGCTGCACCTGGAGATGACGGATTTGGCAATTGCTGCGGCTGCTCCGCTTCATGTGCCCCTTCCTCGTCCTCTTGCGCATGTGTCCGTCCAACGTCTTGTGCCACCTCTTCTAGCGCTTGAATCGGGCCAGGTACTTGTGGCAGATCGTGCTGCGCCTTTGACGCCCCAGGTACTAGAGGCACATCCTCCTGCCATCCACCCAACTCTTGCTGTACGCCAACCATTGGAGAATCCCGTGCAGGCGGGTTGAGATCTTTTGGTGGATGCACCTGCGTCAACGGGGGAATGTCTTGCTCTTTGTAGTCGACGGATCGCACTTGCCTGGAATCCTCCACCGGTGTTGAAGGCTCTATCGGGTCCGTACCACCATCCTGCGACAAAGGCATGTCTTCAGCCACATAGCACCCTCGACGCAAATTTTCCATGCAAGGATCGCACGACACCTACACCCTAAAAAAGGCCATGGTAGGAGATCTCCCAGAGGTCAACAAATGATGCACACATTCACCTGGTCTTTTTCGGGCAACCCTGTCGTTTGTTGTTGTGGAATGCTCACTAAGGGACTTGCTGTCGGTGGCGTGTTGTCCTCAATCTCCTGGAGACTTGCATTCTGGTTGTGAACTTCTTCCACTTGGGATTCGGGCTTTGTACATTGGGCGTCCCAAATTTGTTTTGTCCATTCCTTACCTCCCGTTGTTGCTTCTGCGGATTCTACAACTTCGATCCCTTCCACATGCTGAAATACAACAGTTGATGCTCAGTGGGACTGAAATTCCAAGACATGGATATGATTTTGCCAAAAACACTAGACAAGAAGTTTGGTTCCAGGGCATATCGGTACCAGCTGTGTGATTTCGGGATGTCCATTGACATTCGTGAGGGCATGACCACCCTCTCGCACCGGTGCTGGCCCGAGTATTCTTGGGAGATCCTCAGATGCTTGTGTCCACCCAACCCCTTGTGCCATCTGTTCTGGCGCCTGAAACGGGTCAGGTACTTGCGGCAGATCTTGCTGCGCCCTTGACATCCCGGGTGCTCGAGGCATGTCCTCCTGCCATTCACCCAACTCTTGTTGTACGCCAACCACTGGAGAATCCGGTGCAGGCGGGTCAAGGTCTTCCAACGGATCCATCTGCATTGATGGGGGAACGGTTTGCTCTTTCCAATCGACAGATTGCCCTCGCCTCGGATCTTCTAAAGGTGTTGAAGGCTTTGTCTGGTCCGTACCACCTTCCTATAGCAAAGCACATCTTCAGCCATCATTAGCACGTAGCACCTTTTGACCTAGGTTTTTCATGCAAGGATCACATTGCACCTACACCCTAAAACCACCCATGGTCAAAGATCTCCTAGAGGTCTGACAAGTGATGCACACACTCACCTGGTCTTTCCTAGACGACCCTGTTGTTTGTCGCCATGGAATGAGCTCTGAGGGACTTGCTGTTGGTAGTGTGTTGTCCGCAATCACTAAGAGACTTGCGCCCTTGTTGTGGGCTTCTTCTGCCTGGGATCCGGGCTCGGTGCGTTGGGCGTCCCAAATTTGTTTTGCCCATTCCTTACCTTCCGTCGCTGCTTCCATGGATTCTACAAGTTCTAAAACTTTGACCCCTTTCCGATGCTGCAATACAACAATCTCTGGTTAGTGGGACTGGAATTCCAAGACATGGACATGATTTCGCCAAAAACACTGGACAAGGAGTTTGGTTCCAGGGCATACCAATCCTAGATGTGTGATTTCGGGGCCTCCATTAACATTCACGAGGACGCCACCATGGCAATCAAGTCCCTTGAATATCGTCATCGGGGTGCTGATCTTCAAATACGGCATACGCTGCCGCCTCCAAAAGTATTTTTCGCTGCTCATGTCCTTTGCATCGTATAGCGGCTGGAGGTTGTCCAATCCTGGGAAGAAGCTTTTGAAGCACGCTCGCGAACCGCGATTAGGATTGGTTCCAAAAACAAATACCACAAACATGTTGAACTGTTTTCCGAATGTTGGCGAGGGGAATCCATCCATGGACCCCGCCACATAGTTGATGACATGAAAATCCCACACTTTGGCTCCGATCTTCTCCCCTCGCTTTTCCATGTGCGCCACAATCATGTAAAATCCTTCGGCATCCGTAAAGAGAACGGCACCGGACAGGGCCGAAACAGCGTTGTCTTTGGGGTCATGGGACTCAAGAGCGCCAAACACTCCCTCGAGTTTCTTGTGTTCGAGAATCTTTGCCCGTGGCCCCGAGGGCGTACCCTCAAACATGAACCAAAAATAGATGCATGGTTCCTTTGCTCCCCGCCATGCTTTCACATTTGGCTTTGACAGTGTTCCACTGATGTTCCAACTTTGGTCATCCACGATCTCGCACAGGTATCGCTCAGCAAACTCCGCTTCCAATTCCTGCATGACTCTAGTGTCTCCTCTCTCTTTGAAGAAGGCCTTCCACATATCTGTGACAAGCCGTGGACAATCTTCTGGCTCGTGGGTCTTGTTCAAGGGCCTCGTCCTACCCTTGAACCACTCCTGACCAGCAGGGTGCTCCACGGCAATACGCACCCACGTCTCCAGCTCAGTACGAGTGATTTCTTTTTCCGCCGCAAACTCCTCCCACGTGGATTCCGGATACGGGCTGTACTCGGCACTCCTCGATGGAAGTGAGTAATTCTTGTAGTGTTGGAGGAGCTCATTCTTCATCGCCCTGACGTACCTCTCTATGCGGGCAGCGCATTCCAAGTTCATTAAAGCTCTGCCATCCGACAACGAGCTCTTCTTCATGGTGATGTTTTGGGCCTCCACTTGCGATGCTAGGTAATTGATGTCCTCCACTCGCAGTCCATAGAGCGGTTTGAAGTCGTTGTGCAAGAGCGGCTTGCGTTTCAGCTTCCCCTCTTTATCGACCACGCCGCGTGCGTCTGGAAGGAGTCCCTTCATGTAATTTTCTTCAATCTCCAACCACCTTGTCACGTCCGCATCGTTCTCCAAGAACACAAGTGGATATTTTTGGTCGCTCGAGTCGCCAGACTTCATTCCTGCGAATATCGTCGTCAAGGCCCGGAGAAATGCCTGGTCATAGCAAAAAAAAAAGAATTAGGATACCGCGCGGATGAATTTGGCTGCACAGCACCCTTGAACAGAAATCCACTGGGAGATGTGACAATACTTGCACTGTGGAGGACCTCACGACGACCAACAAAAGACCGGGAGATCTCATGGTGATCCCGAACCCACTCAAGAATGGACTTAATGCACAATGAGACTTGAACAGATGGCCTAGGATCTTACAAGGTACTTTGCCGAGTGTGTTCTCCCCATTATGGCCGGGGCCGGAGATCCCATGCTCCGCCACTTGATCCTTGCGCTTGTCAATTGTTGTGTCCATTTTTGCTCCATTTGTTCACCGGCAAGGTTCTGGTTTAAGAACCTTGAGAACGTCATTAGGAGGTCGACACCGGCGTCATCCATTGCGGCCCATACAGGTAAGATGTTGAATGTGGAAGCGCGCTCCTTGTCCTTCTCTCCAATCTCACCGGTTTGGACCAAGTCCTTGTGAGCTTCCACCGTGTGCTGTCCCCCAATGATAAAATAGTGCGTTCCTTTGTCTTCGAAGATTTCCTTGGGTGGCTCCACCCTGTAGTACGTGACCTCATTCCCTGGGCCAGCAGGTGGACCAGCTTCCAGCGGCAAGACAGTAATGACCCTGACGTCTGAATCAAAGTCCGGGGCAATTCGCACTTGGTTCTTGATTCCTTCAAGGCGATGCTCTTCAATGCCCCTGTAGACTAACCATCCGCATGGAGCCTTGTGTAAACGGTCAAAAGGCACGCGGATGAGATTGCCGTCACTGCCACAGATCGCTCTCTTGCCCCATTTGTACAAGCCACCAAAGGTATTTCCGTACAATTCCTTCATATACTTCATATCCTCCACACCGAGCTTCCTCACTTGTGATTCCAACATGTTCACACATGCATGCAGCGTCAACTCTTGTCCGTCTTTTGTCTTCCTCACCGATGGCACCTCTTCTTTGGCATCCCCGGGAGCTTGGACCCCTACCTTTTTCCCCTTCCTAGATTTCTTTGGCGCAAGCGGCTTGGAAGGGGTTCCTTCCAGTGACTCGGACGGCCCCTCTCCCTCAGCATCCCTAGGAGCTCCCGCGCCTGCCTTCTTGGTTCTCTTCTTTGGGGCCGGCTTGGGAGGGATCACTTCTAGTGGCTTGGAGCCATGGTTGAATCCAGCGAGTTCATCTTCGATTATTTCCCACTGGTCCTTCATATCCATGGGGCTCCACCAGGGGTGCGCCGTTTGTTCCTTCCTCATCAGGTATCCCTTCCTTGTCACTGTTTCGCACAGATCAAGCCTCATTTTTGCATAATCCAGGATCAACCCGTACGTCATGCACTCTCCAGAACGGATGTTCTTCTCTTCTACAACCAAGAGCGCCGTGTCGTTGTTTAGTCCTTGCAACTCCAAGACACGTAGGCCACCTTCTGGATGCCGTTGTTCCCCATTTATGAGCACAGGGAGAATGACCACAGGATCCCCCATTCGTGGTTCTTTCCATGCAATGCCCCAGCCCGTCACGTGATCCCGGCAACGAAAAACTGCTCCTGGATTATTACATTCACCTTGGTACTGGAAGGAAGGGATGTACCCATCGATGAAAGCTGCGAGCTTCCTTGGAGACTTTCCAAGTGGCCCTCTCTCCTGCTGCACCGCACTGGAGCGTTCCAGAAGAGGACATCAGTGTGAGCATTTCAAGGTAACGGGAGACCCTAAAACCGCCTTGTTCTAAATCCTACCCTCCACTCTGACCATGTCTCCAACCCAAAACCACTCGTGCTAATGTCTAGCAACGTGGATGACAATTGCAATGCCAAGAAATCAAGAAACTAAGGATTCAAGGTTTTTAACTTACGGATCATCCCAACGGAGTACTCCAGCTGATTGGTCTGATGGCTGCGCTGCCATCATAAAGTACTACAGTTGAGAAGGTGGTCTCTCCCTTCCAGTGATCGACTCAAACTTTCCTGCACAGGAAGAACGACACGGAGGTACATGAACAATCCATTGCTTTCTGTCAAACTATTTCTAAGACGTCATAAATGTATACAGTAACGTTGGCATCGTCGGATCCCAACGAAATGGAAGTCAACGCATCTACACGGACGGAATAGGCACTGCACCAAGAAGTACCCTAAACCCGCACGTCCATTCTCTCCTACAATGGTTAGAAACTCTACAACAGCACATCAAACCCTTGCCTTTACCTCAACCATGATGTACTGCAAGGGCATTGCCAAAGAGCAGCCAGTGTTTTTATAAAACGTCTAGACCCTTAAACCAACCCATATCTCTCTCATCTATTGCAGTATCAATTGCAATCCTGAGTGGTTGCCAATAATAATTCAACGCATCACGTCCTCCTAAATCACTGCAAAATTTTGAAGAAAATTCCTGGCAGACATTCTTAAACCCTAAACCCAAAAACAGACCATCCCATTCTCACATGTCTGTACCACCAAGGAATGGTTTGCGCTCGCCCATGTAAGCACTATTGCAAGGATGGGGCGGATTCTTCAGCTTCCAGGTCCTTGGGAGCAACACCACATCCCAACTTACATCCAAATTCAAAGTAATCGAGGCCTAAACTACATCCTAATGCCGTCATAGACAACCACCAATACTACAAACCTCCTCTCATGCTTGTGGAGCCTAAACCCATATGAACCGAAATGAACAAAGAGAACCTAGACTGATTTTCCCACACATGGGCTTGCCTGTCATAATGTATTCCCTCCAGTATGGTTGGGCTTCCAGACACCCTTTCCGTGCACATTATAATTCCTGGCTGCTGAATTGCAAGGACTATGGCTTTCCATTCACAGTGAGTGTAGCTCTTGAACTGCAGTCACTTCCCAAGTCTCTCCATCCTAAACCAAAAAATCAAGGAATGGCAAACCAGGAACAATTGACCTCTGACATGCACGGGAATAGCCACCCTTGCACGTAAATCAACTCTAATTGCTCCCTGAAGGTAAATTTGATTAAACTCCCACCAAGTTGGAGTGGATTGCACTCCCCACCTTGGCGATCCTTTAGAACCCTCGTAACTACAGCGCCTA